>JAHXMU010000037.1:1671199-1721131 GCA_019455685.1 Philornis downsi
ACTGGGAAAGATGCTACAAATTTGAAACAAAATCCCAGAGAAGCGTATGATAAAAGATACTAATTTACACTTTTAGTCTTTCGATACTTGAGAGGAGGCAATAAATGAAGTTGTTTCCAAAAATATAATCGTAAAAACGAAGGGAATCATTTCGGAAAAGAAGACAAGTCTACTGTATAATCCCCTAACTCTATGCATACCTAAGGATGTTTCTTTCGACACTAGCGCAAAAATACTCGAAACACTTGTTCACACATGGCTGGATGGATACAATGAGAGACACATTCACCCGGTGCCCAGTATTGGTGACAAATGAAGAAACACAGTGGAAGAAAAATATTAACAATTTGGTAATTAAATAGTTCTATATGATCAAAAATTATAAGCGATAAAACAAGTAGACCGAACGATACGGACGAGGGCAAAGAGATGGTTTGAATTTTTTATAGAAAAAAGAAAAAGTACTAAAAGATGGAATTCCCATCAAAATTAAAAAAAAAAAATATTTACTTCTATTCTCTTGTAGTTTTTTTCGACTGCTTGAAATGCCAAAACAAAAAAAATTATGTTAAAATAGGAAACAGTTGGAGAAATATCTAGAATATAACTATGCTAACTATCGATAATAGTTATAATACATAATTGTACTAACTAAACCTTTGTATTTTGGTGGGAAGGGCTATCCCAACTCATATACAATAACTTTTAAAAGAGCGCCTCCGTTTTTAGAATGTACATTTGGACTACGCGGTAACCGGAACCATATTTCCGCATAAAGACATCTGCAAGGCACCTTAACTGTCTTCTGATCACTACGAGACAAAAGCAATCGATCTTTTGGAATAGGGTTTTCCAAAGAAGGTTTTGCTGATATCAAAATGGTACAAAACAATAAGGAAATTTGTTTTTTTTTAAGTTCTATGTTTCTTGGGCAAGGTGAGGAATCGACTGTCATGGGTACGGGTATTGGCTGACCGAACCGGTCTCCACGAATTTGAAGAGTCCAGTTTGAAAGGCATGTAACCGTGCAAGAAGTCATAGACTACTCATATAATTTCTCAAAGTTATTGAAAAAAAGAAATGGTGAAAACCCTTACATTTGCAACGTACTGGACACTCGATGAAAAATTCCGCAAATGGGAAGAAAAGTCGCGCTCAAACCACCCCCGCATGATGAATTATGTCTCACTGTGTCTGAAGAGATGAAGGTACAAAATCCTGTAGTTTATTAAGATTATGTTATTATCCCACTGTCATATAAGGGTAACTAAGTATTAATATTTAGTAACACGTAAGCAAAGGTGCTGCAGTTTTGCAGAATATGCTTCTATAATTTGCGTGATCCACAATTATAATAGAATCCGAACATATTAGGACCTGTGTTCGAAAAGCACAATTCAAGTGTGCGGACCAGCCGTCTCCGTGTCAGTCATTTCCCCACGGCTTAATCTAATGCCTAATAAATCTACCAGTTTTAAAGCATTGGAGGCGGGCTCTGACCTACGCTAATCCTTTAACAAATATGGGAGAAAGTCTTGCTGAACCATTAAACACCAAAAAGCCCTGTGAGAGGGTAGCAGCCTATTGTGCGATTTCCTCGATATATTTTTGTATCTAATTATGAGGAAATCTGCAATTGACATGACTGATATTATCGGGCAACAATTTTTAAGGGTTACTGCAACCTTTTCAAGTAATAGAAATCAACAAAAATGACTCTGATGGTACAGAAGACAAAAACGTTTTTGTTTTTTTTTTTTTTTATTGTCTGGAAGAATAAAGACTCTATTCGCTGAGAGAACGTTAAAAACGCGACGACGAAACACGCGGGTTCAATATACACACAACCACGTATTATAATTTTAGCAGCGGTCATAACGATATGTCTGACTAAAATTCCAAGTAGTCGATTAGTCAGCAACTGAATACTCCGTTTGTGGGAGTCTAAAAAGGAAATTTTTTTTGCGGTGGAATTGTATATGTAGGCAAGGAGAGAAATGCTGTTGGTCTGTAAATTAGTTGAAAAGTGTTGTTTGCGATTCAATACTGCTACAGGTTTAGCAAGTGGTTGAATGCAAATCCCTCTTTCGACGTACAAAAATTCAATTTACCAGATACCATACCTACTCTTTTGTCGTACGACGCAAAATCCCCTTTTTTTACACAATCGGAGGAATGAGTTTTAGAAGTCTTAGAGAGTAAACTTCTCCGTAAAATATATACACTCATTAGAGTAACGGGTATTTTGTGGATCAATACAGCGACTACGTCGGCAGATTCATGTTGAGCGAATGAATCAAACTAATTTGGCACTAAAATCTTCGCAACGCAGAAGAGAGCAGTCATATTTCCGTTGGAAGCAAAGACTTCTGAAACACGGTCGAAACTTGTAAAGAGCAAAACGTATCGCTAAATAGCTGAATAGCTCTCAAGGTGTTGTCAACTGCTATATTAATAGAGTTTCCTCATATCAGAAGAAATTTTTATATTGTTGATATAGCGACTTAATAATTGGTATTGTAAACATGAGTCCTCCAAGAAATAGGGATGTTTATTTAGGAGAATTCAGAATTCTGATGCCAATATATTTATTGTGATTGTTTTTATTTATGAGTTTAACCCTTTTGAAAACGGCCTTCCACACCTTGGTTAGTCTAAACAGTTGCAGTCCGATTAGTTAGTTTTTGAAACTCTTTTTCAATATTAATACAACTCATGTAAGAATCACTTTCCACCCACTGTCCTTCGTTGGGTTGAACTGTTCAGTATCCCTCTCATGGCTAAATGAAGTTAATCGTTTTGATTCGGCAGATAGTTAAAGCCCCAAGAAATGACAACGAATTCAAAATCCCACAAACTCTAAAGGAAAAAAATCCAAAAAGGAATTGTAGCAAGTCAAATAACACCAAGTCGAAATGGAAAAAGTCATCATCGAGTATTTTAAACACTTTTACGTTACGGACAGCCAAGTGACAGAGAACACAATCATAAAGTTAACAACTTTAAATGATGCCCCACAATACGTTTTCTTCTGCTACCGAAGGAGACGAGAAAATAGAAACAGAATGAAATTTACGATTTTATGAACTTAATTAAAGCACAGGTGCTAGCTAGATGCAGAAGAATAAACTGGTAGCAGTTTCTTTGGCACTGACTAAGTTATGTGAAGATTGCCTATTCTTTGGAAAATAAAATGCAGAAGTTGAAGGGAAACGGCTGCTGGTGTCAATAAGATGAAGTTATGACAGGCGTGCTACATATCCACGCACTTAAGAGTAGTAAACCGAGAAATTTCGCAAACATAATGTGACATATTTTCTAATATTGTTCTTATTAGAGTCAAGATATAAATCTTAAAGCCTTCATCTTATAAAAGTTAGGGTCCAATTATATCCGTTATTTAAGCCGTTGTTTACAATACAGTCAACTTTAAATTCGGACTCAGATTTCATAACAACTAAGAATTTAAATTAGCATTTTTAAAAGCCTCTGCTGTTTTCATTTTAGAACTTTTTTATAAAATCCAGAATATTGCTAAGTTTAGAGTTCAAATAAGCGGGAAACATTAAAAAACACATTTCTATACACTTAATAGAACATATCTATTATGTCCTGTGCGTAGAAAAAAAAATGTCAAAAATTGTCTCCAACTCATCAAACTAGATTGATGATTAGCAGAATTAGATGATTAGCTAAGACAATCGCAATATTTGGAGGGGCTCAGCCCGGTGTCATTATATAGCCCATTGGTATAATTGTTCACAAAACAGGGCAGCGAAGTCATTATGTCGAATCTCTGAGACCAAACAAACCTCACTTAATTCTTGAAACAAATCACCTGAAGTTGAACTCTTTTTCCGCTAACTCTTTCCACTGGATGAGAAGGTTGCAGTAACATCTTGAAGTTTTCTGCCAGTGATGTTTATATCCACAGCATATGGATGCAACGTACAGCTTTTATGGAGTATGTAGTACTACTGCGGCTTTCCTCATACTAAATTTTAAAAATATGATGAGATGGTATTATTACGCAAAATAGATGCACCCTTTCAAAATTTAAAGGGAATTGGTCAATAGAAAACTTCGCTTAGCCAAAATTTTTTCTCTATACTGCTGGGAAGTTTTGGCGGAATCTGTCATATAGTTTGTCCACACTGCTCAATTTCGTCAGTTCATCTCAAGTGGGATTTGTAACTTTTACAATGAATATTATACTGCAATTGTAATTTCATGTGCAGAATTACACAAACGCCGCTAAAGATATTCTGGAACGAGTCGATTATGACACCACTTTTATAAAATGCATTATAACTTGTGATGAGAAAGGGGTTTACGAATTTGACATGCCAGAAGGTTACATGGTAAATGCAAAATGTTATCTGAGCATTATGCGACATTTGAGAAATCAACATACCATCTCACATGGCTATCACTGCAAACGCATTTCTGGCCAAAAAATCTACAAATGTCGTCAAAAAACCACCATATTCAACTGATATAGCTTCGGCTGACTTTACCTCTCTTCCATTTTCAAACTATGCACGAAATATAGGAGAATTTGCGGCAACAATCTTTTAGGAAACAAGTTTAATAGTTGCATTGTTCGTTATTATAATTGCATTTTTTTGGTTAGAGGCCTACGTTGAAGGCAATAGAACAAATTTGAACAAATAATATATATTCTGTATTTTATAGACTTTTTGACAAAACGACGTGATCGATAACAATGAGGGGTAATTCGAAGATCTGATCTGATTTGATCATCCCGCTTGCATCATATCCCAAGATTTCGCGCTGAGCAGGAGGAAAGTTAAGACAGTTAAGTGTCTGTTAAAGCCGATTTTTATTCGTAGTAGTATCATCTATTAGAAGGCAAAACTCTTCCATAATATTCAGATTTTTAGACTCTTATTAGCCAAGTAAATAACTTGATTTTGTCCTGGTTTACCAGCTGACTTTCTTTGTTAACACGTTTTCGGTGTTTGAGAGACTGCAGTAACATTTTGGAGCGCTCAAAGGCAATATATAACTTTTGTGGAAGATGGTATTAGTGGTTTTTAATACAGTCTCTAAAAATTATGTCGAGAAGATGTTATTGGACTAAAATATTACATTTGACCTTATACTTATTTGATTAATTTAAATCGCTTTATTTTGGCTTTGGGTACCTCTTTTAATCGTTAAGAAATCTCATGCATTATCTAATGCGGTTTCATTACTTTGCTTTCGTTTATCACAGAGTCCGTCTGATGAAATCCTTTTTAAATAGTAGTTATTTAAATGTTATTCTTAATGAATTTCAATCTGATGACAGAATCACGATAATATCGCGCACACAAAAATAAACATCGATATCCCCCCTCCCCAAAAACCGAAACATAATCAAATAGTTTTATAGCATTGAGAAATCACTGAATATCACCAACACCATCATACAAGGAATCATTCGCAGCGATATCTTCTTAAGCCCTTACAAATATTACCGGCAGGTAGAAAGAAATTGATGGTAATCAAAAGAAATTTTGGAGGGGGTTGTAAAAAATAACGCACATTTATTGAAAACCGACAACGAACGACAATGAAATCCACTTTAAACAAAAGTGCTGGAATGTTTGTCCTCTTTCGTGCACCTCCATTTAAATTGCTTTAAGAATCGGATCATTGAACTTTTTGGCCGGTAAGGAGGCTACAAAGTCTTCTCTACATATGAGTTAAAGATAAACAAAGAACCAAAAAAAAAAAGAAAAAACGACAAGCGATGTAAACAAATTGATATTGTAGCTTATCAGCAATTTCAAATCTGCGATTGTCGTTTGTTGAAAATTTTTACGTTTCTCAAAAGATTATAATCTTTAACATTTAAATGGAGATTTCAGGTCATTTAAATTGGAATGCCAATCAACGAACAAACGACGCTATAGTGACGCACTTGAAAAATGTTACAAGATGCAAAAAATGTTACAAGTATGACGGATCAAAATGCAAAATACAAAATCACGAAAGACACGATTTTTACCAGCATTGACAATAGGAATTAAGAGCATTTTAGGACGTTACACATTCTGTCAAGCATCAGAAATTAGTTAATAAAACACAATTTTTGTTCTCTTGGCGAAAAAATTGACTTTACCAAACACAAATCCTAATTGTTTTACTGTACTGGAAGCATTGCTGAACGCACTGATACAAGAGAGACAATCTGTTCTGGAAGTTTTCGATACACTCATCATTATTAACGACCATGTCGTATGAATCATAATCTCTATGAGTTACTCGTACGTTCTATCAAAGAAACTACCGAGAGTTAATCAATACAACACAAAATATTTATTATTTACTCAAACTTATTGTATCGCCTTCGAAATTACGCAAACAAATAACCTAATATTCGAAATATCTTCCAAACGCGTTTTTTGAAAACAAAATTCAGTTCATCAGAAATTCTCTTTTATGTTTTCTATCAACTGAAAACGATTGTCTCGAAGTGATCGGATGTAAGTTTTGGTAAAGGAAAAAAGTCAACCGGAGCCTTATTAAGTAAATGTACTGATTGTTCGAGGCCATCTTGAGTTTTTGGTCAGAAATCCAAAAACGTCAAAGCCATGAAATTTCTTTCTCTCAAACTCCTCATATTTTCTGGCATGAATTCTGCGATTATAAAAGGAAAGGATCTACATTATTTTTAATTTTTGATCAACTTTGACGTGGTTGTAGGCATGTTGATTAATTCGCATCCAGCTTTTTTCAGTGAATTTGCAGTCTGAAATGGAAAATCCGTGAGTTTAATTTCCACAAATCTGGTCTCTCTCAAATGCTGGTTGAAACTGTCCCACGCGATCAAGTTTTTAAAAAAAATGTGTGTCTTTCGAGTGGCAACTCTTTCTAAATGTCAACAATCATGGAAAATGACTTAAATTAGCTCTTGAAACAAATAAAGTTCTGCAGCTTTCTCAAATCTTAAATTTAAATAACGATTTTAGGTCAACATTTGCTTTACTTTTTCGATGTTTATTTCGGCTGAAGACGTTGCGAGGCATATCTTCTACCCTATGCCGACTGCAACATTTTTTGCGATTCGACTCTTGTTCGGTATTTTCCCCCCAATGTGAAAATCGCAAAAAACGCTTGAAATGAAGTAGCAAAATTGGCCAAAGTAAATACAAAATACAAAGTAAACGACTAATCGTTTGTGATGGACGTTTTCAGATTTTTTACAATTCTCTTTTCGTTTTATTTTTTTTTCTTTCGCATTCATTACAATTCCGGGAAAGATGGAATATCTTGCCTGTAAATTTTTCTCTTTATAACTATGAGCTTTGTTGCATGTTTATATAACGTAGCTTAGCAACATTTTTATTTTTTTCAACAGCGTTTATAAACTAAAAGTTTTTGTTGTAATTCTGGTTAGTTTTTTTTCCTTGTGTTTTGATAAAATCATTTTTCCTCTCATATTTATAAATAAATTAGTTTGATTGGATATTAATGAAAAGTTTATCTTCGATTACATTTGGCTATGTTTAGTTCTCATTATTTGTCCCATTCCACATTCCCGCTTTGCAGATGATTAGTGGTGTTAGGTTACCAGTTATTTACATAAAAAAATGTCAACCCTCGCTTTATAATAGCACCATTCTGAAAGAAGCATGGCGTCTTTTCCATTTAACTTTTGATAAAGTAAGACGCAGTGACCTGCATATTTGAAGGTGTATCGAGTGCGGTTACATACCAATTTATTAAATAAAATTTCAAGCGTGAAAACGGGTTATTATCTGAAGTTGTGCGAAAAAAATGCAGGTAATGAAAGTCACAGGAATGATTTCCTTCCTTCCTAATTTTACAGATTTTCGCACTTATTTTTCATCACCACATCACGGTGGGGCTTACTGGTCAAATTTCGTCCCTCGTCAGACTCTGATGAAAGTGGTCGGCTGCGGAAACCTATTGAACCTATTTTTGAGACTTTTCGTGACATTAATTAATATTGGCTAGTAATGGCTAGTATGGGTGTACGTGGCTCACTAATTCTAACTCCGAATATGTATTTGTTTTTGTACTAGGTCTATCTACTAATGCACGATAGCCAGCAAATATCAATTATTAAGGCAAAGTCGACAACTAATTTAAAATTTCGCATACCGGCATTAGAATTCAATCCCAAGCAGGTGAAGTTTTGGGAGCGGCTAGTGAAGATCAGGTTATGATCCGTCCACATTTGCAACTAAGTGATCCTTTTTAATAGGCACCGGATTGGCAATATAATACTCGTTTTTTTCTTCACTTTCTACAAATCATAAAGAAAACATAATAATCATTGCGCTTCTTCGGTGATGGGGACTAACTGAAACATTAATAAGAAGAAAGATCTGAAAATCAACATTCGTATAATATTTCTATGTATGTTATTTTTTATTGTCCGATAAAAGGACACATTACTGTGACGTTTACTTTTTTTTAGAACTATTAAATTATAAATTCATTTGGTATATAATTATTTTCGTAATTCTATTACTAAATGAAAAGGAAAAAAAAGAGCAAACTTAAGGGAACCCCTAAATTGGTACTTCTCATACAAATAATAGAATTATTTTTGTCTAACACATAAATGCAAGATATTTTCCAAAGGCAACGCTAACAACAACAATCCTCAACAGAAAACAACATCATTAAGATCGAGAGGCCTCTGCGAAACAATGGGTGTTGGCGAGTCAAAAAAAAAAAAAATAATAATAATAATATCATGCATATATTAATGTTATACAATACAATTCACAATAACAATTTTAACAACACTATTTACAATAACAACTTTGATTTAAAACGCAAAAAGAACATCAATGAATCCATTAGTAATCCCTTACATTTGAATTTCAACAAGTACATATTATTTATATTTCGCTCTGTATTAATTTTTTTCCTTTTTGTTCCTCTTGCTGCTTTTAATTTAAATGTGAATTTTTAAATTATATATTCTCCAATTGTTCATATATATTCTACACTTTATCTATTTACATTTACGTTCACTTTAACTTTGATTTTGGAGTAACGCGTAGACACGAATCTATCTATCCCCTATGATTAGGTAAATAAATTTGCGAATTTGGAATGTAATAATTTAAAGAAAAAAAGGGAAAAAAAAAGAAAAACAAAAGGAAAAATTAACAGAAAGAGAGGCTACAGCCTATGTTCTGCTTTATTCTTGCTTTTGTTAAAAGAGACAAGAGAACTGAACCTGGAAACACTATAAATTTAATTCTTATTTCGTATTTAAATTTTACATGGGTTACTTTTAGATTTTGTTTTTTTTTACCATATTTTTTCCTTGTAATTTTATCAACATATTTTTATGTTTTAACTGAAAACAGAATATGGAAATCATTAATTTTTAATAATGAAGTAAATATTTTTGTAATGAATAAGTCAACATATAATTTTTGTGGTTTCTTTTGAAGATGAGGGGTTAAAGTGAGTTAGAGTGGGGCTCTGGATTGATTATCACATGTGCCACTGGAGCATTGGTAGGTGAGGGGATCGAGGAATCAGTCTCCAATTACATCCCGGTGACTGAAAATAGTATGTGAGATAAGTGTCGGCTAATACCTTTTATTTTATCATTATTATTGTCTAGATCTGGGGCTTGGGTTTTATTTTTTTTACTAGTCATCTCAAGCATTTTTTTAATTTCTAATCAGTAACAAAAGGGAGTCTATAATAACTTTTACTTGTAATGGGAACAGGGGTGTAGGAAGGAAGGGATAAGAACTCCCCATCCGGCTGCTTGCTAGCAATACAATGGCTCCCACAGTTCTTTTCGGACTTACATTTCTCGGTGCACTTCAATCATTTTCTGGATAACATAGCATCCGTAGAAAACTTGCATGTTTGTTACATTACACGTTTTAAAGTACTTTTCTTGATAAGTTGTTTGGGGTCAGTTATTTGTAACACAGTCCGGATAAGATTCCGTTCATGTGAGCAACATATTCACTGTAGACAAATATCAATTTTTAATACAATAAACTCCTTTTGGGGGTTTTTTTTTAAGATATTATTTCTTGCAGTTGACTTTATTTCGTTGATTAATACACGCAACTATTAATCGTGTGATTGCGGGCTCGAGCCCATAAATATAACCCGTTATTTTTCGAGCCGCAATTAAAGTAGTATATAAGTCCACTGAATGGGGGGAGTTCTTCCTCGCCATATTGATGAGATGCAAGGGTGTTTATTTAGATGCTGATCCTTTCCCACATTGTCCAGTTTCAAAGCGGCACTGCCAATTTAAGTAAGTACTCCCACCGGACCTTTTGCTGCCTGAAAATAAAAAAGTAGAAATTCTTAAGGAATCACATTTCCCTTACTTATAGTGGAATAGTATACGGTTATTTTCCACATTCGTTAAAGTACTTCAGAATAACTCCCGGAAATGCTAGTAAAGGGCCACAATTTTTTGATCGAATTTCAATTTGTTTGTGAAAATACGGATATAGAAATCGCATTTTTACATCAGTTAAAACCTACTAACTAGGCATCGCAAAAATTCACTAATGCTGGTACAGTTTTTAGTTATATCCAGTTCATTACTGGTGCTTATTTTTTCACATCTTTGGAAGCATTTTTGCATTTTGCTGGTTATGTGCATTATGTGCAGTTAAAAAGCATTGAAGGGACACCACAGAAAACTATTTCCTTCATATGACAGGCGTATATACCTTAGAATTCATTAATATTGATACAGTTTTTCACTACTCCCAACTAACTATTTGCACTTCGCTTTGATAATATTGAAAATTTTGTGCTTAATTCTTGCAACTCTGCTCCTCTATGCAGTCTACACTACCTACTATAGTGATTACATTTCCCATCGCCGACCACCAACGGCTAACCCTATTAAATGGATTCTTTTTTCCTCTTCGATAACTTTAAATCCCAATTAGTAAACTGAATGTCGTCGACTCCCTTTGTTGTACATTTCTCATTGTTCGGCCATTACGTACACTAAAGTCCCCGTACCAAAAGGTAAAACGAAGAGCTTTCAAATGCACCCCGAAAGTGGTAGGGAAAGTTTGTCAAACGTTGTTGCTGTCCCCCGTAACGATGAAAAACAACTTTGAATGGGTTTTGCCTGCCATTTCGGTTGTTTCGTTTGATTGCAACTTTGGCGAATGACTGGACACATCAAACAGAAAAAACACGAAGCTGATGTAATTGACAGTAATCCAAAAAGTATCAAATGCAAATAAAAGTAATCGCGATTGCAAAGGGAGGATGCAAAAGAAATTTTCTAAGAGAATGGCTATTGAATTTGATTAACATTTCTGAGCTAAAGTGTAATTCTCGGCATCCTGGCTTCCCCATTGGGAGTTTATATAGATGAAGAGCAGTTCTTATAAATATTGGAAAATTTTAACGCTCATCTAACTTCTATTTGTAATTAAAACTCAAATCTTAAGATCAATTAATTTCCCGATTTTGATTCTATGGCTCATATCTTCCCATATCCGGAAGTATGATTACGTTTAAAAACTTAATGGATAGGACTGAAAATTATCAAATTCAATATCATAAAAAAAAGAATCATGTTAATGGCCTTGTAATACTGGAAATCCAAATTTCGCCAGATTTCAAAACGAAAACAATGGGACATACTGATCTGTATTTCGAAATAGATCCCACACAATAAAAAGGTTGATTTTATCACTCACATAGGCCTCAGTTGACATCATAATTCCATTCTATTTATAGTACAGGGCTGCGCACGAATAGTGCTACAAACACAAAACGTGATAAATTTGTTTCTGTGAATAATCGATTTTGTGTTATTTTGCAGGTTACTATTTAGATTTATTTAAAATTAATGCTTGGGACACCGAAAAGAGGGCTTAGATAGTGCAGCGGTACTATACTTTGCAGTCCTTCATTTCCGTCTAAAGGGAATTAAGGTGGGAGTTTGGAGGCTCTCCTTCTAATAGATTGGTGATTGTAAGTTGCGTAAACATGTTTGCCGAATCTGGAAGCGTCGCACAAAGACCGTACCATCGAGATCACCACGTTCAGGTCCAAGACACTATCGCGGCTGTAGAATCGTCAATGCAGGCAAATCTATGGATAACTCATGGTGGACTTAAAGTTGTTTCCGTACAAAATCGAAATTACAAGCAAGTTAAACCCTCTGGATTTGACTATTCGCTTGGAATTTTGTCAAATCATTGGAATGGCCTAAGAAGAAAAAAGCTTGATAAATTTGCTTATTTATGTCGGATGAGACCCATTTTTATCTAAACGGCAATGTAAACAAGCAAAATTTCCGTATATTGAGTGAGTCTTACCCAGAAATACTCATGACACGGAACTACACCCAGGACAAGTTACTGCGCAGTTTCATCAAGGTGCATTTTGGAGCCATATTTCTTTAAAGAAAAAAGTATAACAGCAACTGTTAATGGAGATCATTATTTAAAGATGTTGTAGGAGTTTTTGACCAAGAACTGCGCCGAAGGTGTATCCCTTCGCAAGCATTTGGTTCCAGCAAAATGGAGCAACTGCTCATTTGACTAGAGCAGTTATGGCGGAGCTGCAACGAAAATTCCCAAACAAATGAATAATCAAAAACTCCACGTATGCATAAAACGAAACGAATTTGACTGAAGTATTAAATTAAAACAATAATCGAAGCAATCCTGATTTCAACCTTTCAGGCCGCAATGAATAATTTTCTGATTAGGTGTCCCATATAAATGCATGAGCATGGAGGTCTATCATCTTCCAAACCAATTAGTATAATAAACCCAAGTAAAAAGCATAAATGAAATACATTGATTAAGCAAAGTTATTTGAATTTCTTCTTGTAGCACAATTGGTGCCCCATCACGTATATGTTTTGTTTAGGTTGGGAGACAATTCTGTTAAAAGTCATACATTTTTGAAGCTAAAACATATTTGAAAAAAAAAAAACTACTACATATATTTTGCTTGACTCAAATACAAAACTTGTTTGAAATAAAACAGGTCATACCAATTTATGCTACCATATAGTTATAAAAGGGCTTTCCAAGTTGGGCTTCCATAAACCTTAACTTTCGTCAGAATTTCGCCATGTTTTGCCCCTATTTAGAGCATGTAATTTTTAGACGCCATCCGTATAGATTTTATGCAACCCTCATGAAAATATCTCGCCAAGCATCGGAGTTTCTCCATATCATCAGTTTTATCTCAATGCACATATAGTACATACTAATACTGTTAACAGTTACGTTGGTACACACTATTGCATGATTCGTCTAATCTAAACGTATTACAAAGCGCATCTAATTACATATCGGTTTAATGTTGAGTCTTCGTTCCAATGTCACGAGCTTTTTTTACAGTAACGAAAACAAAATCGGCACTGACGTCGAGTAAATCTGGCGAACACTGAGTCTTAAACTCGCGACTCTTCGGTGCCGGAGGTGGATTCCTGCCAAATTCTGTCATAACTTCAAATCAGCTCTCGATAAAGACGACGAAATGATAATACATACATAGCGATCTGTCTAATACACGGTGGAGTAAAAATAAATATATTATACGTCCAAAAGATGTCTTTAGTAGCCTGTATTTCGCGTTATGTAAGTGCGATCGACTTACGCTAGATGGCGTTAAAAACAAGATTTGGAAATGAAAAAACTGCTCATGCGGTTTTTTGCTGGACACCAGCACAGTTTCGATCGAGGCGAAAACTCAATTCAGGTGGCTGAAAATTTAAATAGCTTTTATGGTCTTGATGATGTATAAACCAATTGCGACTAAATGTAGTTTGTAGCAAATGTTTATAGAAAATAATGGAAATCGTTAAGTCCGACAGCCATGTAGGCACTGTTTTGAATGCCAAGGAGTTAAAGTTTGCACAAACACCTTTTGAGACTACATGCATAAAGCTGGATACAAAAAGATGATATGTTAGTACCATATCAGTTAACGCAAAAAAATTGTAATTTTGTCTGCGAATCTCTGCTGAATTGCTACGAAATTGACCCACTTTCAAAGCAAATGGTAGCTGATCGAGAAAAGTGGTCCACTCACCGTAACCTCAAATGAAAACGGCTTTAGTCGAGTAACGGTGAACCGACGCAGTCGATAACCAAGCATGAACCGTCAAATTCAGAAAGGGTTTTCTGTATATTTGGTGTGATTGGCAGACAATGAGCAGCTGAGCTGACCATGAATCGAATCTGTACTATTAACAGTAGAACCGTTTGAAGAAAGCAATCGGCAAAAACGGTCAGGTTTGGACAGTACGAGAAAAATTATGTTCAATTAGAACTGCGTCAGGCCAAGCAGGTTATTCTTAATTCACCTCATAGTCCGACTTCGCACTATTTTCACAACCTGTTTCTGTATACGGCGAATGTTTTGTCTTGAAAAATATTTCACAGTTTTCTGCCAATAGCGAAGGGATCATAATGGCATTAAAATTGACAAGTTTTCGATCAAAACGTTGTGTGTCTGACGTAGATCGGATCATAACAACTATAATAAATAAAGCCTACAATATCATACAAGATGAGTGAGTTATCTTTTACACTTTGCGTTTTCTTCAATAATGTCCAAATTGTTAAATGAAACCCAGGATTCATTTCCTCAGTTTAATGACGATTTAAATCTGAATTAATGTCTGTTATATTAATTTGTTTCCTTAAGCAATCTTTTATTCTCCGGTCAAAAAAAAAAAACAAAACAAAACAAAAACTACATATTAATCTCAATCTTTTAAATAATTTCAACACCCATATTAATTTACACTTTTGCGGTGGATACTTTGACTAGAAAAAGAGATAAAAGAAGTATCCAGTGAAATTAATGTTGACGATGGCTTTTTGTTCTTTTGCTGGAGATTTGCTTTTCTTCATGCTAAATAAATTAATTAAACAGATATGTTTCTTTTCCAGACATCGACAAAATGCAAGAAAAACATGTGAAATGAAACTATCGCCTTAAAACAAGTGAGAGTCATTAACAACAACCGAAAAGAAAGATATATATCTTAAAGATGTGTAGAAGCAAAACTGACAACACAGTACAAACAACACAGGCGTCAACACAGGTATTTCATGCTAAAAGATATGAAGTATCGAAGACAGAACTGGAAACAGAAGGCGAGCGAGCGCGTGTAGTCGAGTAATGGACACCTCACAAGAGTGTAAAATACTTTTCTGGGAGATGTACTGGGAGGCGCCAAGGAGGAAAGTGATTAAGTCACCATGTCTGCGACTGACATACACAAATGTTTTACAGAATAATAAGGTTTTGAATGAATTCAAAACATATGTTTTATGAATTATTTAAAACATTTCTCAGACGTCCCCGTTTGAGTACATTTAATACGACTTATTACTTTCTTGCTGTACCTGGCGTTCATAAAACTTGTCACACGTTAACGTTTTTAGCGGCTGACATTTTTGTCATCTCTTATCGACATTTTAATATACGCAAACCGTTTTGTATATGTAAGCACCTTTCGGAAGTTAAATACAAAAAATCTTCATAAAATTGTTATCTTTATAATTCTCCTCGGTGCTGTTTATCGAGCTTAACTTAAAATATTCGTTTAAAAGACATCAACCAGAGCTAAATACGATTTAATTCAACAATCATCATTTATTATATGGTTATCACTGTCATTACGTCTGTTTGTCAGTCTGTCCCGTCTCGGTGCGCCGCCAGCGCCCAACCGCCATTAATTGTCTGCCTTAAAATCCATTTCATTATTTTACCTTGAAAAAATATTTGAGTTAATTTATCTTAATCCTTAAATTAATTGGATCTTTTTGTCTTCTCCAACTTCTTTACTTGTTCAGTCGAAAATGAAATGGAAAGTAGAGGATAGTGGAGAAATCGATGAAACAAAACATTTAAGAAGAGAGCAGAAAGTGTATTAAGGGAGTGAAGTTTCTTTATTCAGTAAATCTTTACACATAACTATAACTTCGTGTTCTTTCTAAAAGAGCGGTGAGTTGCAAAACTGTCAGTTCAACCTTTAAGGTAGAACGAGGTTGCACTTCTCAAAAACATTCAGAACAAAAATTTAACAACTTTTTCAAAATATTTCAGGCCATGTTTATGAAAAAAAAAAACAAGTTATTTGTATTCCATAAACAGGACATAGGAAAGCTTCTCATATTTAGCGAAATTACACACATTAAATTTTTTGACTCACTCATCTGAAAGTACAATCAACTTAAATCAGAGCTCAAACCCGCTACGCATGATTGCCACGTATTTTAACTACCTTGTCATGGCCGATTACGGGTATTCCGTTTTCAGTCGGTGGATCATTCTTATGAAAAGGATTTCTTGTAGAAAAAATTTAACTTTAAGCGACTTTTTTATAAGAAAAAAATTGCGTTAAAGAAAATTTTTAAGGACCAGACCTTTCGCAATTTTCCAATACTTATGCGTCAAATTTACTTGAAATGAATGTGAGGTCATTTTATGGCTCTCCATTTTTTGGAAAGGAGAGTAACATAAATAATATAAAAATATAAATAACTAAACATGTAATTTTTTGCACATCTGAGTGCTTGTAGCCTTTTTTGCTTCACATACATTTGCTTTAGTTTTTTATTCGACAAAGAGAGAGAAAAGTGTCGTTTATTGTAGGAAATACTCGAATATATATTATCGTTGAGATGGCTGTTATCATAGACTTTCTTATCCATTGTACGCCGGTTTCTCCAAAACGTCGCACAAAATTTGCATTACACATATATTAAAATTTTTTATTGGAATCGATAAATTGGTCTTTGCCATTTAATTTTTAAAGATAATTTCATGTTGTCCGCAGCTTCGTCTCAAAATGCCCATTCGGAAGGTCCAATTTTTCGTCACTTTTTCGCGCATTTCGGCCTGTATTCTACCAATAACGCGTGTTATGTTATCCCGTAAGGCTTCAATAGTGTTCGGCTTGTCCACATAGACTAACGACTTCACATAACCCCACAAGAAATAATCAAGAGGCGTTAAATCGCTAGATCTTGGGGGCCAAATCGAGAGATAAGCTGCTCACGAAATTCATCCCTCAACATATCCATTGTTTCACGAGCAGTGTGGCGTGCTTCACCGTTCTGATGAAACTACATGTCAACCAAGTTCAACTCAGTCAATTGGGGCAAAAAAAAAAAAAAAAAAAAAATAGCGTATCATGGCTCGATATCGTTCTCCGTTGACGGTAACGTTTCTTCCACGGTCGACTTTGAAGAAAAATGGACCGATGATGCCACCAGCCCATAAACCACACCAGACTGTCGTTTTTTCGGGATGCATCGGTAATTCATGTATGGCATATGGCTGTTCATCACTCCAGATGAGACAGTTTTGCTTGTGTACGTATCCGTTCAGCAAGAAATGAGCCTCATCGGTGAACACAATTTTTCGATAAAATAACGGATTTTCATTGAGCTTTTGTAAGACCCATTCACCAAAAATTAGACGTTGTAATAAATCATTTGTCATTCCATAATGAAATGGCAGAATATACTGTACACTTTTCACTTTGACAGAAGACGTTTGGACTCCATTACCAACCAGTGCTGTCAACCTGAAAAACTTAAATGTTAAAAAATTATCCTAAATATTAATATCATACAAAGGTGATGAACATACAAATAATGCTATGCTATGCGGGGGGCACCTACATCATTTAATGATCTCGATGAGAGGAACGCGAACGCTTGCAGCCCAAATTCTCATTCGTCTCAGATCTGATATACCCGCAAAGAGGTCTACACTCGGAATAAAACTGTTGGAGACCTATTTAGGTCCTTCGAGTTTTTGAAACTAGCTGCGAAGGAGGCTAACGGCCTTTTTCATTAAGGCTTTAGTTTCAGGCTTAAATTTCCTTAACTTGAGCATTGGTTAATATTCCAGGTCTTGAAGTTCCACTTCGATTGTTGTCTTTTCATTTTAATAAATAGTTTAAAAGTTAAAATTTTTTTTTTGAAGCAGCTGGTATTTTATTTACAATTGATTGCTCAATTTTTAATCAATTATAAGCAAACATGTGTAACAAAAATTGTTAACCAATTTAATAACATCGATTTGTCGGGCAGCCTACTGTATTTTCAGTATGTCTCCCAAGCTCTAAACTTTGTGTGGCGACAGATTGCTCCAAACTGAAAAGGTGATAACGAAAACAATTTCTTTTGTTTGATCGTGATGAAAGCGAAATTATAAAAAAAATGCTTAACGAAGGAAAATCTTTGCAGGAAGTTGGTAAAATTATTTTTAAAATGTCAGTCTCCTGTCCAACATGTTATGTCATCAAACTACTGGTTCTACTTTGTCTACCCACAGACTGGCCGTTCTACTATTTTTGCATCAGTAAAAAAAAATCTCAGAACAACGGCTACGTACGACGATAAATACGATAAATATTAAAAAATCTAACTATCGTAGATATGTAACGCTTAGAAAATCATACATGTCTGAAGTCAGCCGAAAGAAGCGAATGAATTTCACTGAATGGTCTTAATGGGTAAATGCCTTATTTTCCAACGACAGCAAGCTTCGCGAGATTATCATAAAAGGACAAAAATAGTTTATTTAGTCTGCACTAAATAAAGAAAACCATGCTTCGACGACGAAACATGACGGAGGTTTTATTATGGTATGAGGTTGGTTATGGTTGAGGGGTCGTAATTTTGGTATTTATATAATTCACAATAGATCAAGCTAGCATATAACGCAAAACGTAAAGTTGTTGTTATTATATAACGTTATTTGAGTCACCGGACCTTAACTCTGCAGAACATTTGTGGGATTTACTGGAGCGTCAGAATGCTACAAAAAACATTATTATGGAGAAATGCAACAAAGTTAGCGAAGAAATAACATCCAAATTAGTTAAATCAATGCCAAAGTAACTTTCGGATGCAACCTAATAATTCCTAATGAGGCATAAGAGAATACTTTTTTCAAGGACATTTAAAGTGTGCTAATACTTTTTCCGATGAATTATTTCCTTAATTTTGTTTATTTTAACTGTCATAAAATATGCTTTCATTTGCAAAACAAAAACCAAGTACAATTTTTATGAAATGTTTACAAAAATATTGACCAATTTGAATTAAATTTTGCGCTTTAGGTGTAGGAATAATTTTTCGGGCAAGAGCTCGTATATTACGAAATCATGCCTGGCGGAATGAATTTTGTTCATTACATACATTCGTCTCGGAGTAACATGCGTAAGATCTTGGATTGGATTCTTTGTTATCTTTATTACCTACTGGCTTTGGGTCAAGAGGTTTAAAAAGATTTTGCAATGTTCTTTTCTTATAATATTGTTATATTCCATACGGCATGGTCTGTTTTATAACCTACGTAAATCAGTTCTTTAATACCCTCTTCTGCTGCAGATGAGCAAATTGTAATAAATTGCTAATTTTTTGTGAAATATTCTTCTTTACTCTAACGTTGCCGCGTAGAGCGCACTGGTGGCCATCAAAATACTTACTAACAAACTGTCCTGTTTCCAAAATCACTAATAATTTTTATAGTATTGCTATTTTTGTACACATATTCCTTTTATTGTTGGAAAATTATATTTGAAAATCTGTATTTTCACTAAACATTTTTCCATTCATCATTGTGTCAATCACGAGTCATTTCTCCCTTCGAACATAAAATTTTCAGCTATTTTATGTTAATTTAATGTATTCTTCCCAACGTTTTCTTGATGCATATATTTATTTCTGTATCATGTAATTCTTGATGCGGAAGGAGTTCTATGTGAATGATTTTCCAATTTCTCCCAATGTTGCGAGTCATTATTTTTCAAAATTTCAGCGAAGGCGGTAAAATGAAACACATTCGAAATTTCTTAGGGATCGTAAAAGAAAAATTTACATGACCAGATTGAATCTGGTGTTATCCAGCCTCTACACAAGGGTTAGATTAAAGTAATTTAAATTAAGTTGCAATATAACTTTTTTAGCCCATCGATGTGGTGGGGGTGTTGTTGCAATTAGAATTTTGTGTTGCTTTGGTTTCCAGCCAGTGCTCGGTCAGGGTTTGGGTTTAATTTATGATTGTCGACGACTGTGTTCTTGGTATTATGTATTTTTTTTTCATAATCAAAAGACCAACATTGAAAATATTGAAATTGTAACATTATAATTAAATTGTTGTCGGTGTGTGTTTTTGTTGTTGTTTATGGTGTTGTTATTTTTTATTGACTTAAATCGATCCTTTCTTGCCTTTGGTCTATTCCCCATTTTGTCGTCGCTGTCGTCTAATATGGTGTGGTGTAGTGTGTTTTCTGATGTTATTTTTAATTTTACTGGTTGCACCCTCTCCTAGGGTTTTATGACCCTCTCCTCAGCATTAACTTGCCCTCCGTCAGCAACCACTATGTTGAATATCACACGGGCATTGTTGTGTTGCTGTTATATTATTTTTCACTCGCTCCTCTTCCCTCCTTCTGTTCGTAGAGTGTAATTAAACTGTTATGGTTCAAAAGGTACGATATGGTATTTGATTTGCTGCCTTTATCGGTGTTGTTGTGTAACGCACCTGGGAACCTTTGGCCCATTGTTGTTGTTCGGATGATGGCAAACATGTGCGACCACCTGACTTCTTCCATCAGTGAGCACTCATTAGGTGTAACGCAAAAAAATATGAGGCAAAATCCAATTGTTGAAACATTCCGACAGGATAAAAGGGTAATAAACTACGGCTTGGAACTGGTAGTGTAAAAACATTTATATATATTTCACTACGTGCAGATGATTCTGATGAAGTTGTAATTTTTAAATCGGGTATAATATGTAAGGATTTATTTCAAACAATTTATTACAGAAAATAACCGCCCTACTATACAACATAAATAGTATGATTACTTTGTAATCGGTATTCTTTAGGCATGAGAATTTAATAGAAAATTAGAGTATTAGACCACAAAATTAACAAATTTTTATTGAAGCCTCACATGGTCAGTTAGAGTTTTCCCTTTCGCTATTCTCAAAAAATATGTCGAGAAAGACCTTAATCGATAAATTTGCTGATAATTTGTCAGAATACTCAGAAATGATTCTTAAAATGATATACATATATAAATGTTTTGCTAACTTTTTATAGAGTTTAAAATACCTCTAATTTAAGTCAAACAAAAAAAAAAAAAAATAAATAAATAAATAAATAAATGAATAAACAAATAAATAAATAAATGATAATAAATAAATAAATTCCTTTGTATGCCATAAATACGTTATGGGAGATCTCCTTACATTCGAGCATTCTAGTTTTAGATTTGCTACAGCTTAAAGATGCTCCAGAAGGCTTTTTCCAAACTTTTTCGTCAATATAATCGAGGTGACCATCACTCAAAGAATGATAGGTGGTTGTACTGGAGTTCGAGCTCGCAATTACAGTGTTGCGCAAAACAAAAGCAACAAAATGTAATCCAGACTATAAATACATAATTTTCATAAAAACAAAATATTTAAAACAAAGTTTACCATTTATTTCCACATAGGTATTATTAAGCTATAAAACAAATACATTACAACAACAACAACAATTGCGTTTAAAAGAAATATGAAAAAATGTACAGCAGAGTCGGAATTCACCTGCGCAAAACAATAGCAACAAAGTAGAGAAAGAGAGAAAGAAGAGAATAGGTTTAAAAAGAATGCGATCTAGCGGTACTTTTACAGTGTTTTTGAGAAGCTGCCGTAAAATACATACTTTCAATTTGTGCAATATTTGATTCAGTTTGTCAACGATCTTTGCATATTAACGACATTAAGAACATGGCGAGGGAAAAGTTTGGAGACAAATTAAAAAGTGAAATAATGAATGACTTTTTAGGTGGTATGAAGCAAGCAGAGATAGCACAAAAATTTAAAATTAATAGATCCTGCATTTGCAGGTTGATAAAGAAGTATCGACAGACAGAAGAAATGAAAACCAAACATTTAGGTGGAAGATCTCGAAAAACTTCAACTCGGACAGACCGTGAAATTGTTAAGATGATGAAGAAAGATCCGTTTATTTCGTCAAAAACAATTGTAACATCTTTAAAACTGAATATTCATCACAGTACAGTACGAAGACGGGCTGTAGAAAACAGTTTAAAAAGTTAGAGACCAGCCAAAAAACCATTGCTTACAATAAGGCATATAAAAAATAGATGAGTTTTTATTTTTAGTGTAATGCTGTATTAATATTACTATTAATACAGCATGGAAAAGGTTAAAATTTGCTAAAAGACATCGCAATTGGTTAGTAAATAAGTGGAGGACAGTACTGTTTAGCAATGAATCTAAATTTATTCTAATTCAATCGGATGGAATGCAGACCGTCAGGCGACACAGAGGACAACGTCTTAAAACCAAGAACATCCTCGTCACTGCAAATCATGGTGGTGAAAATATAATGGTGTAAACATGCTTTTCGGCTCAAGGACCTGGTCCATTTTATAAAATAGATGGAATAATGAACGGTGAGGGATATCGAGCTATACTACAACACCAAATGCTACCCCATGCAGAGTGGAATATGCCACTTCGATGGGTGTTTCAACATGATAACGATCCGAAACACACATCGAAAGTGGCAAAAGAGTGGCTAACAAACAATAGGATTCAAACTCTTGATTGGCCGGCACAATCACCTGATTTGAATCCTATTGAAAACCTTTTTGGTATCCTTAAAAGAAGAGTGGCAGGACATCGGTTTTCCAACAAAGAGGAGCTATTCAATAATTTGAAAACCGAGTGGGAAACTCTTCCGTAGGATTGTTTTTATTCATTACTTGCCTCGATGCCAAAAAGGTGCGAAGATGTTATTAAAAACAAGAGCGGATACACAAAATATTGATTTTGTTGCTATTGTTTTGCGCAAGTGAATTCCGGCTCTGCTGTTCATTTTTTCATATTTCTTTTAAACGCAATTGTTGTTGTAATGTATTGGTTTTATAGCTTAATAATACCTCTGTGAAAATAAATGGTAAGCTTTGTTTTAAATATTTTGTTTTTATGAAAATTATGTATTTATAGTCTGGAGTACATTTTGTTGCTTTTGTTTTGCACAACACTGTATGTACAAGGCTACTATGTTTTCTAGCCATGACCGGTATAAATTTGGAGCCTCGTAATGATTCAAATGGCAAAACCGAGAGCCACAGTCAGCGTGAAATTATAATGACATTATCTCCTCACATTATGCCAACAGAATACCTACGACAATGTAGATCTCATAGTCATTTTGGGATAAATCTTTTTGTTTCCTAGTCGGTCATTACTAAGGCAATTTTGCTATTTTGCCCTTTCGTACATTGAGAGTTCTGTGAGCCGTACGCAACTCACAAGTTAAAGTGTTGGCGGTCCCTTCTTATAGAGCAGAGAGCCGCCAAATTGACTCAACGGCATCCACAGTGTGACAGTTATTCTGAATGTCAATTTGAGGAACCTTAACTAGACGTGTTCGCTGTCAAAAAATTCGAATCTAGAACCACGTAAAAATGTTTCGAAGAGCAGTATTGGGATCTATGAACAACGTAAGTTTATGGCGGTCTTATCGTTTCACATCATGCCAATAGAATTCCTAAATTTGTGTGTTACAGGGTACCATTTTTACTTTTTTGAAATATTGTGTTTGCCCACGATAATTGTTGTTGTTATCCTGTAGACCATTAGGAAGATTGCTGACTTTGCTTTTAAGTCGCAGTCGGATTAGGTAGCACTTGGTCCATACTTAATCGAGTCCACAGTTGCAAGCAATATTCTTCTTCTAGCTCCCAGGCTGATGTCGATTTTTTGGTTGACGACGAGGCCGAGGTAGATGAGTTCGTAGACTGCTGTAAAGTTGTAGCTGTCACTGTCCACGCATCGTCCCCAATGTTCATCTCAAACAAATACTACATTTACCACCATACCCATTTTTGCTGACGTCTTTTCATTGGCTGGGCGGCTGCAGTAAAATCTCGCCTATAATATCAGGAAAAGTAAATATCATATGGCTTTCGTTAAAGATGGTACCAGACGTGTTAGATGTAAATTTCCTCATAATCATCAAGAAAAGGCCAAAACGTTTATGTTGTAGAGATCGTCGTTTGGTGAAAAAATAAGATATTTTTGCCTTTTTGGTCTAAACTTCCTGTTAGTCGGTGTTATCATACGAAGTTAAACTAGCTTTGCAGGAATACCAAACTAGTCCGCAACTTCATAAAATTTTTCCGGAATCAAACGCTTTATATCCAACAAAAAGTTGTTTTATGTCGATTTATTTTTATTGAAATTTTGACCAGTATTTGAAATAATGTAAATATCTGGTTAATGAATAATTCACATGGTGGGTTGTCCATTTAGCGATTTCAAAACCGCCAGTATGGCAAGGCTGTCAGCTGTTAAATACCTATCATTTGAAGTGTTACTTATTTATCAAAATGTTAGCCATTTACTAATATGGATCGTTTAACAACCGAAGAAGGCGTAAAAATAGTTAAAACTTACTACAAATGTGAGACTTTAATTAAACGAAATTTTCTTCAGAGATGAAATTCACTTCTCACTCGGTGGTTACGTCAACAAGCAAAATTGTTACATATGGGGTTCGGAAAACCCAGGGAGTGATTGTGGAAAAGTTATTTCATCCAGAAAAAGTGACTGTTTAGTGCGCATTATGGTCTGGTCGTATGATTGGGTCGTGTTTTTTCGGAAATGACGCTGAAGGAACCTCAAAAGGATCCAGTGCTGCAATCAATGCTGAGGCGGTCATTTAAATGACATTGTATTTCGTACATAATCTCAATGTCCAAGCATTGCAATGAAAAGTTTCATCGAAATCAAAGCTTGAATGGATAAACATTTATAAAGCCAATATTTTGTTGCCCAATCGGCACGGGCAGAATAGGTTGTAGTTTTTACATATCACAGAAACCAGACAGAAATTTTAATTACGTAAACTAATTTACACATATCTTACCCCAACGTCCTTTTGGTGTGCTTCAAAAGAGCAAGAAGTGTTAAAAGGGGTGTGCTAGATTGCTAGGTTCTTATAAAAAAAACTGAATCAAAACATAACAAAAGTGGCAAAATTTTAACATTCTGAAGTAATCTGATTTTTAACAAAAATATTCCAGTTGTATATGCGCAGCCTAGGGCCCGTGGGAGTGCAGCCATTTATTTGCAGAACTAAATTTTTGCAAACTCTTTATGAATGCTAAATTCTGACGAATTTAGTGCAATGGAATGGTCGATATGAATGTAGGAATAAATTGTTTAAGTTATGTAAGTATAGGATTTTTCTATAATTGTACCAAGCATTTTAATGCAATAGAACAGTAAATGCGTAAGTAAGTCTGCGGGTTAAGGATTACATCTGAAAAATTATATTTCGGTAAAAGTTGTTTGGGAGGTGTCATAAGGGCTGTGACAATGATCTCCGTCCTTATTTTCGAATCTTAGTTCGCCAAAGACACGCTTTGTTTAAATTTAGGTGAATTCAGTACAACTGATTGAAAGATATGAATCCTAAATTTATGCGTTAAATCCGACATCTGTATAAAAAATAATTGAGGGAGCGTGGTCAGTTTTACCGGACATCATAAATCAATATAGTTGGCAAAAATATAGGTTCCTGCAGCCTGTCACTTAAAAATTATTAAGTAAATATTGACAATACTTTCCATTTTTATTCACATATTTTACTTTAGCAATAGCTTTCTATGCTCCAAATTTTATTAAATAAAAGATATGAACGTAAGAATTTATTGGTTAAAGCGATTTTTTTTCAAATTCTGTCAATTGTTATAAAGCTCGACAGTGGATAAAAGTTTACGAGTGAAAAATTACAGCGAAAACCCACATTTTGGATAAGAGGCCAGTACCCGAAAGGTTGGGGCGATGTAGGCCATTTATTATCTCCGACTGAGATCTGGCAAAATATTGTACTGTGTCCAGTTCTAAGAAATTGTATAAAGATTTTCTGCAGTTATCGTGTCTACAAGCTGGCCAGCCGGACGGATATCTTTCTTCTGGGTGGTACAGTATTACCGTGTCAAAGGATACATGCCTTCATTCCCTCGGATAGAGGTATAAAACACTACTTGCGTTTCTTTACGTATCAACCTTCATTTTTATTACGTTTGTGCCAACATATCATAACGAATTCCAATAAGCAATATTACATTATTATAATGTTTCCAATATCAGTGATTTCCTATCGCACGCATTTCAATGAGTCGCTTATTAGTCATGAAAATTGCTTAAATAACCACCGGTAGGTTACGCCACCTCCTGGCCTCACGCTCACTCACTGTAATCTATTTTGACCACCAGAAAGTGTAGATGTTGTCATAAAAAATCACCATATAGTACACACACACACACACACTTTTTCTTATACTCCACGAAATAACCTGAGTTAATGCGTTTTGCTGGGCTGTTAAGTAATTAGCGCGAACAACAACAAAATCCTTACCACAGGAACAAGAGTGTCCATTGCAAAACCCTTGCTCACTCCTTGTCATGGATACTCTCCCTTCTGGCGTCAATACAAATGTGTGAAGTGATTTTCTGTAATGTACATTATTGCTAAGCAAATATTTAAGTATAGGGTTTTACCAAAACCGTACTCCTAGAATCGAATCAACGAAACGGAATTAATTGGAGAAGACATGCAAAATAGCGGTTATAAATGAAAGAAAATGTAACTGAACGAAATTTAGAGTATAAAAATTTGAATCGAAATCAAACCGGAACAAAAATGTCAGTCAGGTGAACTGATTTACATTGTATATAACAACAACCAACGCCATTTTGAGTTGTTGTAAAGATGAGTGGAGTCCCAAAAGAGGCGCCGTATATCGCTAGGTTCTTGTGAAAGCCGATATGAATGTATCGCACAATAAAAGAGTCAAAATCAATACCGCAGTATTCCACTTAGGACTTATGGAGGGACTATTGATTTTTACAAAATCGATAGATTTGTATGAGTGGAATTCTAAGAGGCGTGGCAATGCAACCATATTCGTTCACAGAACTGAGGCCACTAAGAGCACAATGCATGCTAAATTATACTGAATTTGAGTGTTATTGAATGCGAGGTATGAACGTAGGAATAATTGGGATAAGTTAGGCCATTTGTAAGGATGGTGCCAAATAGACGGGCTTTTGCATTACAACTAACAAAATCTTTAAGGGGGAAAAATTAAATTTCGACGAATCAATTCTTGTGTACAGAAGGTACTAGAAGTGCAAAATATCGTACACCTCCCCTCTCAAAACTGTATTTATTAAGATATGCGTCAAATTTGATTGAATTCCATATAACTTCTTGAAGCATATAAACTTAAATTCAGCATTCGTATAAAAGGTACCAGGGTGTGGAAATACGCCCATTTTCTTCAAATTTTACCAGACACTGGAAACTAATGCAGTGGATAAAATACAACTTTCCTACCTCCTACTAACTATAGTATACAGTGAATAACTATTGTAAAATCATACAATTTACATTGTAGAGATGCTGCCCACTTTCATTCTTGGACTTTACTCTATTCACCGCTTAACGCATACTAAACTTGACAGAGTTTGATGCGACAAAATCAAAAATATGAATCTAAGATTTTTCGGGTTAAGATGCAACAAAACTTAATCGTCAAAATTAAGTTTACAAAATGCTTGATTTACCTGAATTCTATACAACGATTTGTAAGATACGGAAATAGAAATCTTCTTTTTCTTCTTATGTGGCGACTGGAAAAGACAGCCTTATCTATTATATGCCGCCCGTAGAAAAAAATTTTAAACGCTCCTCCAATTCGTCACACCAAGCTTCGACAGTATTTCAATAACCTGGTCATTCCAATGGAGTTTTGGTCGCCTTCTTCTGCGCCGTCCATCGAGCTCGTTGTCGAAAACTTTCCCTGCCGGAGCATTTGGGTCCATCCGCACAACATGACCGCTGTATATTAATGCGTTTGACCATCGATGTCGGCTCACAGCTCATACAGCTCATTGTTCATGCGACGCCGATACTCTCCGTCAACGATGATGGGTCCATATATTTTCAGGAGTATTTTCCTCTCGAAAACTGATTCAGCTCCTTGCGTCATAACCCAGGATTCTCCACCATATAACAAGACGGGTACATCCAACGTCTGGTGCAGTCGGATTTTTGTTTGCGGAGAGAGGGCTTTATCATTGAATCGCTTGCTTAGCCTGTACTAACATTTGTTAGCAAGCAATACTCTCCTCTTTATCTCGGAACCGAGGTGAATGAATTCTTCCTCCACTTCAAAATTATAGACCCATTTTCGCTGCTTCCTTCTCGATGCTTGAGAAAGCTGCAGTAACATCTCGCAGTTTTCTGCCAATGATGTCTATATCATCTGCATATGTGAGTAACATATGGATTTTTTTAAAGATGGCACCAGTCGTCTTAACTGCATCATATCCAACAGTATGTTGAAGAGGTCGTACGATAGACTATCGCCCTGCCTAAATCCTCGCTTGGTGTGAAAAGGCTCGCTTAACTCTTCGCCTATCTTTACTGAAGATTTCGTGCCAGTCAGCGTCATCCTACAAAAACGTATAAGCTTCGCAGGAATTCCAAATTCGGACATGGCCTCATACAGTTTTTGCCGTATTGGACTATCGAAGACAGCTTTATAATCGACGAAAAGATGGTACGTTTCGATCTGTCTTTCTTGGGTCTTCTCCAGAATTTGTCGTAGTGTCAATATCTGGTCAGTTGTTGACTTATCAGGTCTAAAGCCACACTGATAAGGTCCAATCAGGTCAGTTAGAAACGGCTTTAGTCTTTCACATATCACACTCGATAGTACCTTATATGCAATGGATAAAAGACTGATACCGCGATAGTTTTACAAATACTTGGATCGCCTTCTTTAAACACAGGACACAATACACTCAAATTCCAATCATCGGACATGTTTTCCTTGAGCCAAACCGTTTTTAGGAGCTTATGCAGGCTGTTTATCAGCTCATCGCTAATTTTAAACAGCTCTGCTGGCAGGCCATCAGCTCCCGCAGCTTTGTTATTCTTAAACCGCAATACTGCTGTTCTGATCTCTGTTTGGCTCAGAACTGCGCAATTTATGCCATCATCGATAATTTGGGTGATTTCCGCACTCGTGCTGCCATCCGGAACTAAGAGCTTATAAAAATGTTCTCTCCATAGTTGCAGCACATTCTACGTATCTGTGACCAGATTTCCCTCGCTATACTTGCAGGAGGGGAGCCCTGTTCCATAGCCTGTACTTATTATCTTTTGGTAGAATTTTCGGGCTTCACCTCTACCTTTCTATTTCCTCACTCTCACGCTCTTTTCACAACCGCTTCTTCCGTCTAAAGAGTTGGTGCGTCTCTCTTCTCTTCTCCTTGTATCATTCCCTAACTGCACGCGTTACAATTGACATATGATCAGGACATAACCACGTTGCCTTGTGGATGTCTTTATGCGGGAATCTGGTTCCACTTACTACTATATTACGTGCCGCAGCGAACGAAACCAGTCTGAAACCGTTTCCGGATGTGTTATCATGTAGACTGAATTTTCCGACTGTTGGACCAAGAACATCTTCCCTTCCTATTTTGACGTTAAAATCCCCCAGAGCAATTTTGATATCGTGACTAGGGCAGTGGTCATATGCTTCTTCTGGGCACTCATAAAAGGTGTCCTTGGTCTCCTCGTCTTTCCCTTCCGTTGGGGCATGTGCACAGATCAACGAGATAAAAAAATATTTAGCCTTGATGCGGATAGTGCCTATACGGTCACTTGTAGGGTTAAACCGCGGGACAAGGTGTCTCAGTCTCTTTCCCACAACAAATCCACATCCGAACTCATGTCTTTCTGCGTGGCCGCTATAGTAAATATCACAGTTTTTACGCGGAGTACATCCCTGTCCTGTCCATCGCGTCTCCTGTATGGCGGTAATGTCAGCTTTATATCGATTGAGAACATCCGCTAGTCGGATAGAGGCATCTTCTCTGTAAACAGTGAGGACATTCCAGGTGCATATCCTTAAATCATGGTCCTTATAACGTTTGCGGGGGCGTCAACATTTAGTTTGTTTCATTATTTTCTTCGGTATTTTTATGATAACATTTTTTAAGATGAGCGGCTTATCAGGCCACTGCATCCAGTCCTAGTGTTTACAATTCCTAGCCATGATTTGATAAAGGTTAGACTGCGCCAAATTTGAAGAAGTTCCGAAAAGATTTACATTAGTTATCATGCCCGCCTATCAGAAAGACGGACATCACTCATTCCATTGGAAAATTCTTAAGGCATATTTGGTCAAAATATTCTTAATACTTTTAATGCTACATAATACAATTTTATACATTTTTCCATATCACATCATACATTTTTCTTTCCAAATGAATGTCTGAAAAGAACACAGCCAAGTATGAAATGTTTCATAGAAACTGTTTATACAAAAAGTAAAAGTTTATACTGAAGCTACCATCGTAGCTGTCAACTGCCAACTTAAAAATGTTGCCAAACATTTGTTAAGATAGGTGAAAACGTCGTCCTTTCAAAATTATGGAGGTAGGCGCTTAAAGTGTTACCAATTTCACGGCCGTGTACCAGCCAGACAGCTAATGACAGCGCGCTCATTTTTTGGCAAGCGTCAGCGCATATCACAAAATTAACTACCATTAAAGCCCTACAATATACAGAGACTGTAGACCAAAAGTGCTAAAGTAATTGTACCCTAATAGCCTTTTAAGCTGGCTTTTGTTGATTTTTTCTGTTAAAAATTTTCTATTGTTTGTGAAAAGCAATTTACATATGTCAGTGAATGGCTCTGCGAACACACGTACCTGCATCAATGTTGGCTTGAGCCGTGGTAACTGCCAAGTGACGAGTGCTCTCGTTCTCATTAAACAAGGCGTAAAAGGTAAATCAACAAATTAAAAAGATTTTAACGACGCTTTGGACGTTTCCGAATGACTTAGCAACAAAAATGTTCCCATCTTCGCTTCTTCACAACAATGGCCAAAATATACCACGGACTGATATCCAATGGATCTTCCAAATGTTTAATTTTGGAAGCCAAAATGTCACCAAAATATTCACCCGGAATGCTAAAAAACAACAATCGGACTTCTCGGACAGACTATATGCGCTAGAATTGACTACAGCGAACAATAACACATTTTTCTTAAAATTTGAAATTGCACCATTTTTAATTGGTAACAAAATCGTCTCATTTTTGTGCACTTACAAGTTATATTGGAAGAAAATTTTACATAATCTAACATTTATAGAGACCGACTTTTTACCCTTTATTATTCATGAAGACGGCCCAATTAGCCTAAAAATGTTATCGATGTAAGAAAACATATGCGAACGGATATATAATAAAACACAAAAAAAGAAAAGGAAAACATTGAGAAATTATAAACAAAAAAAAAACATAAAATGTCAACATTATTTTCTGAAAACTTTGACAGCTGACGAAAATATAGTCGATTTTTTCCTTAAGTTATACTGTTCAGTCCTGTTATATTGTGAAGTCCCAAAAAAAATAGAATGAAAAATTTAATTTTGAGTTAAATTTTTCCACTAGACAACACTGTGATTGAAACAATGTACCTACTCGCGTCATAATGTGTTCATTAATACTACCTTGCAAACTTGTGAAATGAAATGCTAGTAAAAAAAGGACACAATTTTACAATTTTGCAAATATACTGTCGAACATATTACACCGTAGAAACACAAGTTGCTCCGATTTCGGTGTTGGAGACCAATACAAAAAAAAATGGCAATGGCGCGAAATTTTTTCATACCCATATATAGAGTATATCTAGTTCACAGACGTAATCAAACATCAATGAATATGACTCTTGCAAACTGTTTAAGTAAGAAATTTTCGGGTTTTGCAACAAACTATGTGTTTTTAGTGCAAATGTGTTTCCTATTTACAAACTCATTATTTCGACAGCATCATTGTATGTAGTCCTACAAAAAAACGAAGAAATCTAAAATTTTTATTAAGATATTGCAAAATACTTTGTCATGTTGTTCAGTTTATTCAATAGGGGAACGCATCGTTAAACTGGCGAAAAATCGTCAGTTATGGCTATCCTTGTACACAAACATAAATTCGACATTGTCTATAAACGTAAAAATTGGCTTACGCCCCTTGAATATTTTACCACAGCCCGAAAGAAGTTACCAATACTCGTATGTAGATGTCGTTGCATTTACTATAATGTAAGAATGTTTGTAAACATTTGCTCTCAAGTTTATGTTGTTTTGTTTCCACATTCTGCTATAACCTATTAAAACAAAATATTGTTGAACATTTTTGTTTGCAACTCGAGTATTTGTTTTGTCTTTATGTTTTATAAGAGCTTAAGAGTATTACATACTACCTAGTAAGAGCATTTTGTACAACCAAAGAGTCTTAATATAATACCCTTTGGAAGAACGTAAAATTCCGAAAGACCAAGGTCAGTAATTGCTGGTGTTTGGTTGGAGAGTTTGTTACGTTCTGATACTTGCAACATTTGCTACTGTAAATTACCAATTTGTTGCTTACAGCTACATATACATATGTATATACTTATAATAATGGAAAGGCATCATATGATTATCAGAATCATATTTTTAAAGTGTAAGTGAGCCCAACCAGCAACCTAGATGTGATGGCGATAAGGAAAGAGGTCCTTTTATACGTTGCAGTAATACAAATATTTTGCTGTGGGCTACATTTGTTTTTATTAGTAAAGGTGGTGATAAACATTTCCTGGCTTGGGATTAATTAATTTTCTGGTTCTAGAATATCATCATAATTAGCAACAAGATAGTAACAATAACACATAATAATTCGATAAGAGGCACTAAAGCAGGGGGTTTCTGCCGGTTTTGTTTCATGGGATAACTTTGGAACTTTCAAGAAACCTATATCTCCCAAATGTTTGCAACGTCCTGGCTTACTACATTCTATGATGTCGCACATATTGCGAAGGGTGTGGTGGATGATAAACGATCCGTATTCGTAAATGGCAAACATTTCACTAAATAAATAACACTTCGGCGTGTTTGAAACCACTATTTTGATAGCCCCATATTAATATCTTTTTTTTATTGCACTAAATTCACAGCCTGTTTCCATAAAACGAAATGGAAACAAACAACTACTTCTGTTTGTCTTCGTAATCCGAAGGGATTTTCGTTTTAAAGAGCTTCTATTTTTATTGAATAGGATTATCATAAAACTACTACTTTCGTTTGAACCAATATGAACAATTTTTGAAAAATTTATCTTTTTGTTTTATGGTTTAAAAATTTTGATAGGTAACGAAAACTTTCATAGGTTTTATAAAATCTTAGTTAACAATGCTTTCGTTCACCGACAATTCATTCGTCTACCGTTTTGAACATTTTATGCAAACATGCTGCAGGCTGTGTAATTTAGCACGCTTCGGGTGCATAGTAAACAAATGAAAATGGACTACATTCTCAGCCCCTTATTGGCCGATATAGCAGAAGTCATGAAAGTTATAATTTTGTTTGTTTTTGTTTTCGTTTTTTTTTTTTTTTTTTTTGTATGATGTTTTAATTCAGAGTAGCTTTTGATAAGATCCTAGCGATTTATCAATCCACTCTAGCGTTACTTACACTTCGGTACCAACTTTGGCAGAAGGTACGAGGTACGAGTATGTAAGTCACTTGATAGAAAATTCTGTTCTGGTTTAAAGGAGCTTCTAAGGCCATGCGCCTCTCAGAATTTAAATGATAGAAAAATTGCAATTCATTTCCATGAAACATAAAGTTTAAGCTTTTAAAGCACCATCTAATTCTGGACGGTTTTACCAAACAACTTTACAAATCATCCATTTACAAGTTGCCGATAAAAAGTAGCCTCTGGCATTGCCCCAATGTATGAGTGTATGTATGAGTGCTTTCTACATACACAATAAATATTCGTACACAATTCCCAAGATATTATGTTTCAAAGCGCTCACAAGCATTCTTGTGCTCTAGTTCGGGTAGCACATTTCGCTCACTAAACGTCACTCTCTCGGCAGAAGTTAAATTAAATACAATTCTCAGTTATAGGGCAGGCGCTATGAAACAGACTACTCATTCACAAAGAAAACAGTAACATCATTAACTTCACAATGAGGTATTAGATTAATAAATATTACTGCAAGAGTAAGTGGAAAACACTCTTAAAACGACAGAGATGTAGGCATAGTGCATTTGGATATACCTGTTTTTTAGCTCTTTTCTTAACATTCGATATATGAGAGGATACGCTGAAAATGGAGCACAAGAGAGTATAATCACCATTTCATGTTGGTGATTTCGAGTTCATATTCTCAGTTTTTTTTATGATTATGTTGGTGTAGATCTATGCATGTGTATGGAAGTACTTTGCTGGATAAACTAGTTCCACACCACGGTGAGAGAGAGCATAAAATCCACTTTTTACCACTGAGCCAGAGAGAGTAAGTAATTGTTTGTTGGAGAGCAACTAATGCACATTTGGCATAGACAGAGAGTTGATAGAATTTTGTGTATGGGAAATATAGTTGCTTGCTGGAGCAAAAGTTACGCTCCCAAATGATATTTATTACAGTCATTTGTTTGTGTGTACCCCGTCGTTCTTGTAGTAGTGAAATGCACGCAATTCATAAATTTCGTAAGCGGAGTGAATTCAGTATTGCCGGGATATTCAAACGATTTGGTAATCGTAAGGTGCGAGGCGTTGAAATAGAGTAAACCCGAGAACTCGCAACGCAAATCGTTTTACGAAAATATCTTTAAAAAGGAAACGGAAAACATAGCAGAAAAAAAAACAAACAAAACCGAAACCAGCTGCAATTCAGTGCTTTTAACGTACGTGAGTCGGTGAAATAAAAGAATAGACGGTAAATGTTGTCACAGTAAAAGTCGAAATAAAAAAGTTAGTAAATAAAAAATAAAAGGAAAATTAAATTAAATTGCGATTAAAGAAATTGTTGTAAACTATTATCATTCAAATCCCACAGCCTTTTTGCAGTAGTGCGTATTTTCAAAAAATAATTGTTTCCATTCCTTAAAGGAAGGAGTGTAAAGTGTTCTTTCTGCTTTGTGAAAAGTGCTCATTTTCCGCTCATTTCAAGTTACACCGAGTAATTCTGCCCATAGCTTCGTAATAATCGTTCGTTCGTGTGTTTCATATACATCATCCCGTTAAGCTTCGTGTCCTAATATTCCATTATAATACAATATTTATGTGTATTTGTGAGCGTTTTTGCGCCCAGTGTGAAAGAATTAGTTTTGTGTGTGAAAATTTCGTAAAGTAAATCGTAAAACGAAAGGAAAGCAAGAAAGCATCATCAGCTAGAGCAATATAAACGAGGATTAAACAGCAAAAAAATACTACTATTTAACACTTAAAATGACAACTACTATACTAGCATTCATTACGAGAACATCATAACTACACTGAGTTACAAATAAAACAAAGTTTTGCTCCGTAGCCTCTTCCATGCATACACCGTCAAGCAGCGCGTACTGGAGACAACGAAGCAGACGGCACGAAATTAACATTCATCCACTGAGGAATCATAGAAATTACACACCAAAGGATTACACAAAGGATTATTTAACCATTTCATAGGATAACATAAAGTAATTTTATAGAATTTTCTAAATAAATTGTTACTTCTATTTTAAATACAAATGCTCAACATACAATTCGCATTTCAGTGGGGCTTAAAGGGTTTAAAGAACGAATTTAAAAGAATTTTGGGGACCTTTGAATTTTGTTGTGGGTAAAGTTATGTTTGTCGTTTTAAGGAACTTGAATTGTGTTGCATTGTTGGCAGGTTTGTGATGAAATCAGCTATTGATAAATACCTATTGGAAAAAAGAAAAGTTTATTTGAACAATTTTCATAAATTTCATCTTGAGCATTTATTCTATGAAGCGACACCGTTTACAATTTGAATATTTAAGTTTTAGGCCAAAGTCACTTGCAGTCCTAATTGGGTTATTGAGTTTTAAAAATTAGATATATAGGACAAAGTTTGAAGAAATTGAACAACAGCTTTTGCATAAGAGATATAATTTATTTGCGTAATTACTATTGGCCAACATCTTTTACGGAAGTAAATCATTTTGAGCTCGTGTGTTCCGTGTAGGCTCATATAATATTCATTTCGCAGAAACTAAACTTCGGCAATTCGATACATGGATATTAACGTAGTGCAATTACTGCGTGATAGGCGGCGCGTCAATAGCGTGTAAATATGTGGTGATGTAGTAGTTGTGTGACCGCAAATGGTCTTCATATTACATTCATTGCAATGGGGCCTACATTTGTTTAAAACAACATTTTTAGCAAAATGTTGACCAATTTTCTTTTTCAAGATAACCTATGTTTAGCGGTTTTGAAATTATAATTTAAACACCAACGATTTCATCAGTTAAAAAAAAAAACAGATTAACAAAATGTTCGTACATAAGTACTTAATAAGATTTTAAAAATGCTCTAAATATTCCACTTCCTTTAGTAGGATTTCAGTGGCGAATTTAAAGGAATTTGGGGACACACAATTTTAATTTAGAGAATCTTAAGATTTCCAATTTAAGAAATATGTTTTACATACGAATTATGACATTTTCATTGGTTTCTATTTACATTCATTACTTTTAATTAATTCGATTCCCCCATAATCCGAGAAAGGTTTAAAAACGGGAAATTCTATGAAATCTTATTGTAAAAAAATTAAGAAGTTATAAAATCACAGCTAAAATAATATTTCGGTTCGTTTTTTGAATACTACCGAAATAATTAAAAACAGCCCCTAAATAGTCAGATTTTTGTTTAAAAAATATATACACTGGCTGACAGCTTTAGTGCAATCTCTGTTTCAGTTTTTATAAAATCTGAAGCTACGTCTAAAATGTTAAATAAAATAAAGTACTGAATATATGCAGACGCTTATGTTATAAATTGCAAATATGCTTCCACAAAAATTACTCATTGGCTGGGGGAAGGCAATTAAATTTTTAGACAATGGCGATGGTTAAATCCAATACTCTTGAACATTGTTTTGTGAATCAAAAAATTATCTTGACCAATGGACCAAAGATTAAAATCGGATAGTGTCCATTTTGGATGTGTTCATGTCGGACGGAATAACAATTTCGGGTTAATCCTTTAAAAACTTCAACATTATACAAATTTAACAGATTTTAATGGGATAAGAAGCTCCTGTACCACAATTAGAAGCTGCAATCTTTTTGTAGGAAGGAATAAATATACGACCAAATATGTAAAAGCTTCTTTAAGCTTTATAATAATTACAGAAAAATGTTGGGCAAAAACCGAAAAAAAACTGTTGTTATGCAGAGATACGTCCTGTTTTTTTCATACAATTACAATTATACAATACAATTAGATAAGAACCTGGTAAGGTGTTGTTTTTTGACTTTTTCTCCCAAAATTTTAATGTATATTGTTATTTTTAAAGAAAAACTGGCTTAAGGAGATGACTTTGGTAGAGTCCAGCTCACAATCGGCCATTGAATCTGTTGAAATTTTTCGAAATATTTATAAACGCAATCATACCTTCATCTTTATAGGAAACAGAATGTCTTTATCAGTACTTCTGATTGAAATTAAAGGTAGTACAATTATCGACAGATAGATAGCGTGCAAGTAACATGTACAAGAAACGTGGAAAAAGCTCGATTTTTTGTTCATGTGCTGTTTATTTCAGTGATGCTTTTTAAGACAACAATATTAAATGAATTAAAAAACATATCTTGCTGCGTATAAAATGTAGGCATTATTTTAAATCGTATGACAAACTATATAAATGTAAATATAAACTAGTCGGACAAAATATGGCTCTTTAACATTTGCAAAAGGTTTGAATAAGATTTTTCATAAATAACAAAAGACAGATTTCAACATTGTTCTTAAATATTGTGTACTGTTTCGCTATTAAGAGGTATTTCCTATTAATATGGCGAATAACAGTTGATTTCTATAGTATGATTTCTTTTCTTCTAGCGAAGAAGGTCGCTAATAGTTCTAACGAAGCTATGTTAATACGTTTTATAATAACGTTTTCTAAAAGAAGCATTTTTGTATCCCTTCCAGTAATCGCAATCGTAGCGCCATGTATCGGTGCACCTACATTTAAAAATTTTGGCCACATCTGGGTGTCCTTCTCATTCTCTTTGTCGCCACACGTTCCATGAAAATGCCCCTAATGGAATTAAAATGCAGCCAATATATTGCAGAGTAAAAATGAAATAAATTCGCATGAAATATTCCATTATATGTTATTTAGAAATTTACGATGACAATACGATACGATATGAATTTCATAGTGAGTAATGGGGAAATGGAGCTTAAATCATACGAGATTTCTTAACCAACTGCTTACATTATTATTGCATTATTTTTGCGTGTGGCCTGGCGTTGTCGCGATGGAACACAATTTCTATCCAGTTAGTCAAAGCTAGCCGCTACTGGGCTATTATTTCTTTCAGATAGTTTAATTTTTGACAGTACAGTTTCAAATCAAAATAAGTCTCTGCCAATTCCATTAAACACGCAGCAAACCCTGCCTGACTGTCAATCTTGGCTTGGCCATCGTTTGCGTAGGATCATCGCAATTCGACCACGTTAGTTTTTGCTTAACGTTCAGCCATCCGCTTCCAAAATAGGTCGATTTTGTTGCCATGTAGCAGCTATTTGCAGGCTTTCTTTTTAGTTAACTCGTATGGCACGAATGCATGGAACTTATTTTTTTATCTAGGATTATTTAGCAGATCCGAAACGGTTTTTCGTGTAATGTTCAGCACTTGACGATTTCCATTATTTTGTCGACATTTACTACTATTGGCCTTCCAGAGTGTGGTGCATCTTTAACTTAAAAATTACCGGAGCGAAATCAATGAAACTAAAATTGTGCATGATTGGTCATTGCAATATCAGAACTATAAACGCTATTCACATTTTCAGCCGTCTGACTTGCATTTTTGCCTTTATCGAAGAAAAACTGTAAAACGTGTCGTATTTTCTACACCATAAAGAATTCCACACTTTTATTTGATAAATATTTCGGAACTTTCAAATACTTATTGACTCGCCAGCTGTCTGTGTAAGGTTAGAGCGCGAGTTGATTTTTTAAAAAGTCCGCGTAAAGAGATAGTCGAAATTATTGTTGCCACTAAGTTGACACAACTTCTCTTTACACTAACGCAGATTTTGATCGCGATCTGTGTTTTGGATTGTTAAAGTGCTCGATTTTATTAGTTCACCTCAAGTGAGTTTTACGACTTTAACAATGGATAGAAATATCAAACAAAGAATTTGTCTCGAATTTTGTATTGCAAATGGTTACAAAATATCGAATCGCCGAAAATGTTGCAGGAGGTTTACACTATGAATCGACTTTATCAAAAACTCTACGTATGAGTGATATAGTGCATTCACACAAGTCGGTCATCAAAATCTTCATCGCAAATTAACATTAATAAAGTGAAGAAAGTGGTGTCTGAAAATCCTCATTCAAGTTTGAGACAGATAGACGTAGATCTCTCTGTACCTCACGAAGAGTTCATACCATTTTAAACGATCGGCTCATCCGAATTTTTGCAAAAAATAATCGTGTAAAGATCGCTAAAGACCAGACAGAACCGGTCCATTGCCACTCTACATTAATAAAAAGAATTATAACAGGCGAACAAGCATGGGATTATTCATTGGCTTAGTTGCATTTTTTCGAAAGACGCTTAATTTGAATACTATGCAATAAATTTGAATAAATAGCTGACATTTTGGGTCTTATTGTAGTAGTAGAAGTAGTAGAATTTTTTTTTTAATTTTTCTTTGTGATATATCTGAAACCAGAGCCTACTTAGAAAAAACTGTTTAAAGATTTAGGATCAACATAATCGACTTAGTCAAACTTACGTTTAATTTTTCTTGGCAGTAAATAAGAGTTGCATTATGTAAACATTAAATGAATTTTAACATTTTAATGTGTAGCAAAAATCAACGACATGGCTCAAAAAAGATCGAATATTGTACTGAGATTTGCTTTGTAAGCACTTTAATTGCTCGTAATAGACTTCGTGGCGTCGACGTAAATTTAACACTTTTAATTTTAGTTGTTTTTATTGTTCAGGAGATAAACGACCTTAATCCATGAGCATCTATTTATAATTTCTTACAAATTGTTAAGTTAAAAAACTTTTAAAGTCGGTTATTTTGATAGCTAGCTGGACGGATAACTATCTGGGTATTCACTAAAATATTACCAGTAGCGCTATCAACAAATCAAATAAAGCAAAAATCAAATATATCTCAAAAATCACCAGCCATTTGCGAATAGCGAATGAGCTAACCGTACAGAAAGTTGTAAAACAATCCACTTTACATGTTTTTGAATTTAAAATTCTTTTTTAGCAATAGGAAATAATTTGTAATAAACACTTGTATATTAACAACAAACCAAAGTGCGCAACTAAGTTCCCGCTGTTTGCCAATAGATAGCGCCAGCTGTACCTGCTAGTCGATTCTGCCATAACCTAAACATCATGAGCCAAGCTAGGCATGTGGTAAACATACCGCCTCGACACAATAGTTTTTTTCTTTTGACGTTATATTCTTTTGCCAAATAATCGTTATATGCGGGAAGTATTGATTTTCTTCTTTGAATCGGAAAAAACGGTGGCTGAAGCTCATAGAGAGCTTCAAAACATTTACGGAGATACTGCTTTAAGTGAAACGATGTGTCGAGATTGGTACTATCGGTTTAAAGACGGCGATTTTTATGTTGACGACCGTTCGCGTGAAGGAAGACGAAAATCCTTCAAAGATACTGAATTGACTGCAGCGCTTGATGGGGATCCATGTCAAATGCTGGTAGAGCTTACTGGAGTATCAGGAATTACCCGCCAAGCCATTTCCAAGCGATTCAATGTGTTGGAAACGATTCAAAAGCGAGAAATTTGAGTTCCTTATAAGTTGAAGCCAAGGGACTTTGAGCGTCGTTTTTTTTGCCTGTGAACAACTGCTTCAGCGGCAAAAATGGTTGGGTTTTCTTCATTCTATTGCAGCGGGTGACGAAAAACGGTTTCATTAAAGCAATACAAAAAAGAAAGTCCTGAGGGGTGCTCGGTAATGCTTCTACGTCGTCGCCTCAGCCGAATATTTACGCTACGAAGGATATGGTATGTATTTGGTGGGACCAGGTCGGTGTTATTTATTACGAAAAATCAAGCGAAACCATCACTGGAGATCGATATTGATTTTAAGGCACGAAAAAGTGATTCTTTGGCATTACAACGCTCGGCCTCACCTGGCCACGCCGGTTAAAACCTACCCGGAAACGCTGATATGAAAGGTCTTACCCCATCCGTCATATTCTCTGTCCGACTATTACTTGTTCTATACGATGCCACACGGTCTGGCTGACCAGCAGTTCCACCCACATAACGATATCAAGGAATGGCTACAGTTTTACCGAAATACGAGCTTTGCCAAAAAGATGGAAAAAAAATAGTAGGTAGCGATGGGCAATACTTTCAATGGCAATACTTTTCATAATAAAGGTGAATTTAAAAAAAAATGCCGAGAACTTAGTTGCTCACAACAATATATCGGAGAATGATAATAAATTCCAAAATTTAACGCTTTTGTAATCATTTGAGTTAATTTCAAACAATTTTTCTTCCTTTTCTTCTACAAACAGAATCTGAAATTTCGTGAATAATTTGTTGTTAATACTATCGCTCTAAAGAAATTGAACTTTCGATCTACTGAAGACACAAACTTATTGTTTTTTAAAACGTTTGTGCTATTGTAATCCCCTCTCTTTTTCTCCCTCCACTTTTCTACACTGTTTAACCTTATTTCCTTAAGTTCATCTATTGTGGCCACTATAGATATTCCCATATGGAATACTTTGTAAGAAGAGTACAATGTGTGTATTTTAAATAATATAAAAGCATTTATTTTATGAGTTCTTTTTGCCGCTGACAGCATTCAACATTGCTGATCCTACCATTGCTACTACTCAAGCTTTTGTTGGGATAATGCTGCTTCTACTGGTGCTGATGTTGCTCATTCTGGGAATGAGTGTTAGGCTTATGTGAACAAACTCGCCAGGCAGCAGAGCACATATTTTCTACTCTGTGTATGTAACAAAAGCTTAATCCCGTGAGATTTTGTTGAAACGTGAGCTTACATAATAGCAAAAAATAGCATATAAAAATTACTTTCATATACTTATAAATAAATATGCATACATATATACATATAAATATGTATACTATATATAGTGCATATTATATGAAAGCAAGAACTGGATAAAGTTCTTTTTCTATGTGTTTAAAACAAGATATAATACTTTTTCTTAGTAAGTTTATTTCTTCCAAATCTCGAAAATGGCACAAGAAAAACTTTGTATTGTTGAATTTGACAAAGTGTCGAAAAGCATAAAAACTGTCATCTTTGTTAAGTCCTGATGAAAGGAACTAAGAAGTCAAGAATTAGAGATAACTGAAGAGGGATGCTGTGTGAAAAAAGGAAAGCGATAAAAAGCGATAGCATTAGAATATTCTTAAAATACTGCAGGTTGATGTAGACATGATTGAAATTTACACAATATTTGAGTTGTATTATCTTTACAGAAGTTTCTGCCACAATTACGATATGTAAACAATGCAAGTCAGCATTTTAGATTTGAAATAGCTTGCAACTAAAATCCTGGTTATTGAAGGAGTAGAACTCCAATATAAATTAGTATATTTTAATTTCCCATATAGCACTGCAATATATTTAAAGCGTAATTAACGAAACAATGAATTTTGCTGTGTAACTCAAAATATTCTACTATCAGTTTAAAAAGTGTTAATATACCTGAAAAAGTTGATACAAGACCTAACTGAAGGGAAGAGAATATGTTATCGCTAGACAGCAAATGTGACAAATATTTAAATGCCTGGCTTAAAATGGATTACATGATTACATGTTTGTCACACACGGATTCACGTCAATGCCTATCTTCTTACGTAAATAATATTATATTTTAAAAATCCATCACTTTTAACATTGAAGGCTTTATTTAACTTAATTAGAATGACCTGAATTTGATAACATATGCCCCGGTTGTTACAATATGCCTTTATCGTAGAAACCTTCGTCCCTATAAATTAAAGACTGCGACAGTCCATTTTCACAAGCTCTCTTTTGGCAAATTTTTCATCAGAAAAATCAGACGCCACAGGCAGGAGCAGATCACTTGGTATCAGGTCTGGACGATAAGGAGGATGAATAAGTAGCTGCCAATCAATATTGTGGAGTTTCTAGCGAATAAATATCGCATGTGTGTGACTCGGCACCGTCGCATAAAGCAAACGTTGTCTACAAGGGAGAGTTTTCAGCTTAATTTTTTACAACAATTACCGCCCCATATTCCCCAGACTTAAACCCAATGAATTCTTGCATATGGTCCATTCTGGACAACAGAGTGTCGACTAAGAAACGTGTAAAGATCGCCACCTTAAAACCGAGAATGGGAGAAAATACCATCAAAAAGCTTTCCTAGACAGATCTGATGGTATTATCCGCGCTGAAGGTGGCTGCAACGAACAATAACATAATGTCCTGAAGTTTTTAAATAAAAAATAATAATAATATAAATTGGAAAATTACTGCAATTTTATTTCGAACGCCAACATCTGTATTAATAAAACGGTAAGGCAACAAAGCCTGAAAATAATTATTTTGCTTAGAAAAATCATGAAAAATTAATATAATTTGCACAATGTATAATTCTTTTTTTTGTCTCTGTCAAATACTTTCCAAGGGACATCATATATTAGTCAGCCTTTAATCGTAGGAGCTTTTTGAATTAGCGAAGTTGTTAATATATATGAATAACACCCTTTGGCGAAATTTAAGTACAATTTTGTGATGACTTATATTTATTGCAATATGTCAATATGACGCTTCCTCTTTCACATTTATATTCACTTGTTATCACTGTGAGCAATGAAAATGCTTCACGCAAAATTTGAGTACGATCATTGTAAAATAACTGATATGAAAATTTTTTTAAAACATACGAATATACGAATTTTTTAAATAAACGAACTTTCTTGATTGTACGACCATGTTTAATTTAGTTAACCAGATCCATAACTGTTTCATTGGAGAATTACAAACATCTTCTGTTAGAGCTTTTCAGTTATTATTTTATTACACTGAAACATTTTTGTACAAAATTTATGACATTTACTCCCAAAGTACAAATAATTATGTATACCTATAGTGTAGTATAGTGGTAAGGACAGGACATTACTTCTCATTTGTCCCCCTTCTCTTCTTGCGGCTTTTTTCTCTCATTCTCTCTTTCACTCCCATATGCCAAAAGTGTAAAATATTAGAATTTTTTCCTGTGAAGAAAAACTCCAACCAAACGTTTATGAATTTCATACAATCTTTGAATCATCGCCTGCTAAACGGAGGGGGATGGTGAGGGAGGGAGGGTGTTGGCCTGGTTATACCTCAGTGTATGCATGCATGTACATAAATAAGTACATTAATTTTTTTCAGTTTGTTGTTACTGTTGTTGTCGCTGTAGTTTTTGTGTGTTAGCTTAAATGATAAATATCCTTAACACATGCAGACATGCAACACTTTTTTTGTTGTGCCACTAAAAACGCTTGGCAGAACCACCGTTTGGTTTACATGAATACCAAAGCTTTTGAGGGGGAGGGTGAAAGAGATACATATGTGTAGGGGTTTCACTAGTGCGTTGGTGATTGAGCGCCAGCAAAGCGAATAAATGAATTTAAAAGAAAAAAGAAAGGAAAAAATATATACAGAAAAGAAATTAGAATTTATTGTTATGATTACGTAAAATGACTGGTCAAGTTTTCGGTTTTATTTTCTTTTTCTTTTTTTTTTTTTGTTTGCTTTCGGGGTTGCACGAAACGACAGATGGGCCTGTTGCCCAACAAGCAATCTAGGAAAGAATTTCACTTGGATTAGATTTGCTTCCCATTTAGGGGGTTGGAAAATAGCCGCAGCTTATGAAATACTTCCTTATATATTAACTATGAACGTTGGGACTAAACTCTAATTATATGTCTTAAGCACTTTAGGTACCAATTAAAACTGTAGACTTTTGATTTATGTTCAAAATCACACAGCTGCGAAAATAACTTATATAAGTAAAAAAATTATATGGAAAATTTTTCATTCATGGAAAAACTTTATTGTTTTACTAACGTATATTGATGTTTGACAAAACAAAAAAAAAAATGTAACAAAATTTGAAATAAAATTTTGATTTGTAGAATGCAAGGTTTAAATTTGGCGCCATTCGAAGTGTCATTGTTTGACATTTGACCAATTGTTCTTGTTTCCTGGTATAAGGTACGAGGTTAGTAAAAATGGAGCGCTACACGAATGAACAACGCATTCTCATTCTGAAATTGTTTTACCAAAATGGTGAAAGTTTTGCGGCTACAGTTCGCAAATTGCGATCAATTTAGGGTCACAATAATGCTCCAAAAGAGTCAACGAGATTAATGGATAAATTTGGCCTTCGACCAGGTCGATCGACCGAAAATGTCGCAGCTGTACGTGATGATGTCGCTCAAACTCCATCCACCTCGATTCGACACCGAGCTTAGCAAATTGGTATCTCCAAATCCATTATGCAGCGAATTTTGACGAAAGATTTGCATCTTCATGCATACAAAGTTCAATCGGCTCAGGAATTACAGCCAGCTGACCATGGACAGCGAAGGGATTTCGTTAATTGGGTATTGGAGAGACAACATGAAAATGCTGATTTTGCCGATAAAATCATCTTCATGCAGAATTGTCGCATTTGGGGTGAGAAGCAACGTGTCACTGTGTGGTATGGATTTTGGGCTGGAGGAATCATTGGACCTTTTTTTATTATATGAGGCATGTCAAGCGCAAACAGTCAACGGTGTTCGGTATCGTGAATTGATAACCAGTTTATTCGTGCGTAGAATTGAAGAAATGTGGTGTGTGTGGCATGTGGTTTCAACAAGACGGCGCCACATGTCATACAACCAGAGAAACAATTCAATTGCTGCATACGTCATTTCCCGGTCGTGTTATTTCGCGTTTTGGAGACCAGAATTGGCCACCTAGATCGTGCGATTTAACACCATTAGACTTTTTTCTTTGGGGTTTTTTGAAATCGATGGTTTAAGTGAATAAGCCGACGACGAATCAAGTCTTAAAAGAGGAAATTGGACGCTGCATTAATGAAATACCGCAGCGTTTATGCATAACGGTCATTGAAAATTTCACTAAAAGATCGTAATTTACGTTTTGGAACTAGAAAAATATTTAAAAAGACATATCAGTTGAATACGGTTGTTTGATAATATTTGTTGAATTTTTAGACAGAAATACATGCACAGCGAAAGTCTTGTTAGATGGCGCATTATTGTGGTCCAATAACCTTGAGTTTTCTTTGTGCAAATCCGAGCCTTTCTGAGGAATATGATCCCCCAAAACGCCGCATATCAGCCGTCTGGCCTTCTGACACAGATTTAGAGTACACAGTATTGCAACAGACACAGCAAATATTCAACATTAGCTGGACTTTTGATCGACTTTGACCTGATTTGTTCAGTTTCAATTCAATTAAAAGGTTTCGTTTCAAAGCTTGAAAGAAAAGAGTGGTCTGAACACTTATCTATCATGTCTTCAACAGGATCCAGTGGGCCTGCCAGCCACTTTGCATTTTGATTTCTATTTAATATTATGTGACATATGGAGGTAAAACTTTCCTTTCTCTCTATTATTAGAAAGTTTAAAACATAAAGGACCCACAAATACTAAATTGTAGTGCCAACTAAGAAGGATAATTAAATGAAATTTGTTTCCGTCGTTCTTATCGCAAGCAAGAAACTTCAGCAAAGTGAACTGATTATACATTTCCTTAGTGTAGCCAAAGTAATGTGGTAAATCGCTGGTGTCTTATCCAAAAATGCTCTGCTTTAACGCATCTTAAAATAGGTGAATTTGTAACCGGCTAAAGCCTTCGGCTTAGAAATTATAACAGAACAAATATTCAAAGGTGCTTTAAATGCTTACTTCTTGAAAAAATTTATATATAAATTCTCTGAGATACATTTTAAATAGACGCCTTCCATCCACCGTAAGAGGAGTTTCATTTTTCTGCTAGAACAAAGTCAGAGTACCTGACGAATTTGTTAACATAAAACTAAAATCTTCCTGGAAAAAAGCCGCACTGACACTGGGGAAAGGAAATTTACTTTTTATTCAATTTCGTTGAATGGCTAATTAATTTGTGGGAATTTCCATATGAAGGTTAATATAAAATTGTTTATGAAATTGGTAGTTTATGAATTGGCATGATTTCTTTACAAATATTAAAGCAGAACGCCTTGACGACAGTCGGATCGAAGCTTAGAAAAAACTAATAAAGTTTAATTTAAAAAAATCAACAAATGCGCTTGGAAGGAATTTGTATTCAAACATTTTCTTGCATCATTCATTCATTCGTTCATTCATTGAACTTACCTATTTTTAGATTAACTGAACGGGACTCACTCAACGACGTTTTCGAACGTTGAGAAGCATTTATCTGCCTTGTCGATTACTCGGCTTCTCGAATTTTTCATCAGACACATTGAGGTTGCTGTACGAGGGGTTGTACCCGGGATCATGCGAACGATAGTCGAGAGTACCAAACATCGCACTACAGTTGATCATTCTGCTGCCTTTTGTTATTCCAAATTGTAACATTTTGCAGCAATTTTATGTAGTATAGTAGGATCGCTGTTTGAGTTGTAAGTAAACCAAATAAAAGCCAATATTTATCATCAAAAATAGCTTCACCATAATGCTTCTCGTAAAGATAAATGCAATTTTGCATTCATTTAAATAAACCAGTTACCGGAATACTTTTCCTACTTCGAACTCCAAAATATGTATTTTAAATCAATCAATCGTGTCTTGAGTTGATGAAAAATTTGTACATCGTAATAAACTTTTGGTATGTGGGAATATAAAGGAGGAGTTGGTGTCAAGTCCGCGGAGAACGCAAGAATTCGGTGTCAAAAAAGTCACTTGTTTGAACTGACTAATGAGATCGCAAATGACTCATACACTACAGTTGTTTTTCCATATTTCTCCCAAGAAATCGGGTAACAAAAAATTGTTCTGTACCGTTCAGAGTAATTCTTTTATGCCAAGATAGACCAACTGATTTAAAATTTGATTTGTAAGCTGTTGCGATGTTTTAGAAGTTTTTTTTAAACATTCTAGACCAATTTTTTAACATGTGTTTGGAGCAATAGACACACACTAACTTTGTGCGATTGCTAATTGTCATTTTTATATAACATTAAATGTATACGAATGTCAAGGCATTGCTCAAATTTACGACATGTTGGTACATTTATTGTATAAAGCGCTTAAATATATTATATATTTTATAATAGCATGATGATCACTGATTTTTGTGTGTTTACTATATGGACTAGCTAGTATGATTAACAATGAGAAAAACTTTAAATACATCTCATGATCTCGTGACATTAGTCTCTGCATAGCATATATATTCTCTAGTACAACCACCGATTTTGGACAATTTTTCGATTTACCGAATTTGGACAATGAATAATGATCACCATTGAATTTGAAGAGCCACCTAAACATGGTAGCACAAAATGGTGTTCCATCACCAAAATTTGAAACTATTTAAATGGCATAATATAAAATTAAACCATATCGAAAATCGCAAAAAAAACTTGCCGAAAATGTTCACGAGTTAATTCCAGTTTTTGTCATGAACTAGCACTTACAGTTTCTGCAAAAAATTCATCTAGTTCTCGTTCCGATTCAGAATGTCAACGAAAATGTTAAATTCTATGATTCCGCCAGAATTTCTGCTTAGATTTTAGTTGTCGATTTATTTACCTTAGATTTGTATACCTACTTCCATTCAATACTTAACTTAATTCCAATGAATTGTGTAATAACTTTTGTTCATTCGTATACAATTCCACAACGTAATTAACAATTTTTCATGAAAAAAATAAACAAAAATTAAAATAATCCATTACAATATTACGATATGCTTGATATGCTAATGTTAGCCATTCCTACATTTCTGTGAACTGTATTCAGTGTGTCTCGTATTCCATTTTATAGCCCAACACACCGACACATTTCCAATTATATTCCAATTATTCCCCTCTTGGGTCGTTCGTTTTTCAAGCTTACCATGCGGTCTTTACAATTCATCACATGAGTGGTCCTAGTTTGTGCCTTATTAAAATATTAATTTTATTATAGTTTTATTTCTATCGGTAATGAGAGAGTGGAAGACAAGTCACTGATTAAAAATGTATAAAGTTTAGGGAATTTTATAGGTTTCAATATAGATAATAAATGTCTGAATATGCTAATAATTTATGAGTTCACTAATTAAATAGGAGGACTATATGTATATAAGTGGATTGAAACACAGAAAAGCGTCACTGAATGTTACAAGTTCTTCCTTGTACCATTCATGTGATGTGATTGAATTACTATTTGTTTTTTAAGTTTTTCAACTAGCTATCATAGTTAATTTAGCTGTTAATGAGGCTTGCTCCAAATCGAATCGTTTTATGATCTCAGGGAAATATTTAAATTAATATGACGTAAAGATTTCATATAATAGCTATCGAAATAGAAACAATTTTCGTTATTTAATGTATGCTGTGTAGAAATTGTATACTATAACATTTTTCATTTCTAGAAGTTTGCAATACGAGTATTTGTCATAGTTAATTTTTTTTGGATGTCATGTTTCCATACAGTTTATTTACTTCTTTTCATTTTATTTCATTTCATTTCATTTCATTTCATTTCATTTCATTTCATTTCAT
>JAHXMU010000037.1:1727155-1784913 GCA_019455685.1 Philornis downsi
TTGCGTTTTATTGACCAATTCCCACTACTTTTTTGAGACGACATGTGTAGAGTGTAAAATTCATATATACATACATTCAAAATCGGAACTTATATATATTTTTTTTATATTCATATTTATTTATTGGATCTTCATGAAATCAACTAACAACAAGTATTCAAATCTTACGTCTAATGATGTTTAATATGTCCAACCATTGTCAGACATAAACTTAGTTAAAATAATTGTTAATTGCTCTAGAAAAAAAGCACGACAATAGAGATACAAATAATGTTTCTCTTCTAAGAATTAATATTTCAAGCGTTGATGGTTAAAGCCGCAGTGTTCCTCTTTTTTAAACGAACTTGCCCACGGTAGTTCAATATTTTGGGATGAGACACTGGTGACATTGGGATGATGATGACACAATTGGATTGGGATGAATCACTAGTTTTGTTAAATGTTTGCCAGCGAATTTTGCAATTTCCTCAGTAACAAGTGGAATATTTAAGTCGCGATGAAGTATATTTGAGTTTCTAATGTACCAGCGAAGCAATTGTAATCAATTGTAATAAAACGCAAGATTTTATTTTTTTATATTTTTTATATTGGAAGCTATAGCAGTGCCCCACAGCTGTATTCCATAACACCAAATGGGCTTCAAAATATAGTTGTATAATAAAAATTTGCAGTCCAGACTGAGGGTTGAATTTTGGTCCATCAACCAAAATCACTCTTAGTATCACTCCTTGCCCAACCGGTTTGAATTCAACAGGCCTTTTTAGGCAGCACGCCATAAGGAATAATTGGAATCAGGTGTGGCATCAAGACTTTGGAGATATCTCTCAAGAGATGCAGTTTTTTTCAGACGCTAGCATTTCTGTAAGACGTTGAGTTCGCTCTTTAAGTCTAATCTTAAGTTGAGGTGATCAGTGTTACTGGCATTCCCTTCTTGCATTTTTTTTTCACGTACGAGGCGTTCAATACCTGCTGAATAAATTCGATTGAACCCAGTTTGCCGATCAGTGGTAGTTGCATGGTTTGCAGCCAGTTTAATTTGCTCAAATCTGATAATATTAGCGGGTGTTCTTAGTCGAATGCTCTCTGTACAATGGGCACTGAGGTATTTTTTGAATCCCAGCCAATTAACACAATTGATGATCTTTACATTCATAATGGACGGCTCACCACTTTGTATATTACAGATTGCAACATTCGTGGGTGCGTGATCGGAAGAGAGATCCAGAAAAGCTTCCACTTGTATTAGATCTCTGGAGATATTTTTGGTGACTCCAAAATCTATGACATCAGGAATTTTTTGTATGTCAGTTGGCCAGTATGTAGGTTCCCCACTCGATATGACGTCCAATTCCAATTTCGATGTTACGTTAAACAATGCTCGACCCTTAAGTGTAATAAGACGAGATCTCCAATATGTATGTTTTACGTTAGAGTCGCCTGCTGCCAGGAAACGAGATCCAAGCGACTTGTAGAAATCGTTGTATTGTTCCTCTGTGATTGAGAATCTTGGAGGTGAATAAACTGAAGATATATATTCTGATAAATATTCTGATAAAAATTTTCCCCTTAAACATTTGTTGCTTGTAAATATTCTTCACAAATATTGTCTACGTGATGATGAAGGAACTTATATGACATTTTTTTAAACGCCCACATCCATAGAAGAAGTTAGAATTGGTGACAAGGGACTATTTAAGAGCTTGACTTGCAAGCCAGGCTATAAGCCTAACCCGAAAAAATCATGTCAGATTTCTTGGATTATCGCAGAGTTGTGCATTTGGAATTCTTGCCAGAAAGTCAGATGGCGAATAAAGAATAGCATTTAGACATAATGCGAAGCAAATTGAGGAACCCAAGATCAAAATTTCTAAAGAAAACTTATGGATTTTGCTCGAAAACATGTCAACTCACCAAGCGCATTGTGAACAATTTTTGATCAAACCACAATAAATAACATCGAACGACCGTATCCTCCTTATATGTATATTTCCACTTCCACTATTTTCCTATAGTGGAATGTCTTGGTTTGAATACTATTAATTTGTATTCGAATAAAAGTGGTCACAAAGTCTGGATAATTTTTGGATAAATTTCCATTTTTAGATTTTTTGGAATCTTAAATTTTGCTTGAGGACAATTATTCTCTGTAATGAAACTTTAATATTTAGCTTCCCAAAATTTCTCTTGTGCACGAAAATTGTTTCCTAATGGTTATTATATTATCTTACCTTAATCGGCTTTCAATTTCGGCGAAATATTCAATTTGCATATACATTAAAGTTATTCGTATTTCTTTAGACTTGAAAGAAGAACACTATATTTTTTATATACAATTTTAAACATTTTCATGATTTGACACAAAAAAATTAAATATTTCAAATCGTTTCATGTCGCTAACGCAAATTGTTTGTATTAAGTTATTGTTAAACCATGTTATTTGCTACAAAGTTTCAAGGCAACATTTAATTTTCTATTGCTATATTTTTGGCCCTGACAACGTTTGAACTAAATGGTCCAGTTGATGAACGGAAACACATATGGAAGGCAAAATTTGTTAAGGGAAAAGTAAAGGACAGTCTCAGAAGCGTCAAGGCATTGTTAAAAGATGTATAACAATGGAAAGTTTGATCGCCTTATTTTTGAGTTTATAAATAATTAAGCATGGAACTAAGACAGATACGGTTTTCTCTTTTACATCATCTTCCTCTTTACGCCAAGGAAATAATTAGGATAATGGTAATGTCATAGAAACAGGACAACTTTCGTTTAACAAGCACGAGAGGGAAAAGCGACACCATTACTCCACAGAAAAATACTGTCGCTTTGGGTATCGTATTTCTTGTAACAGCTTCGAATGAAATTGCCTATTATGAATTTATGATATGTACAGTTCTTGCACTCAACGTATAAAAGTAAATGAAAACAAAATACTTGTGTATTCAAATGACATGAAACAAAAATAAATTACATTTGTCTGGAATTTGATATAAATAAATTTATTTCATAACGCTTTTATTTTTTCCTCTCCTTGTCCCTGCGTCGCTTGGCTAAATAAAAAAAAATAATTTTATGACGGTTGTTCTTTCATGAAGTTGGGGTCCAAGATGACAACTTTTTGTAAGCAAAAGTTTGTTTAAAAAAAGAGAAACAAAATTCATAGAAAGTTACTGCAAAAGCATGTCAAAAAGACCGTTACTCTTAAAGAACAGTATTATATTTAAAAACTCCGTTAAATCGTTTTCAGTCCTCCTCATCCCGCTCCTATTTCATGGCACCCACTAAAAAACTTTTGACGCTAATCCCCAAAAATCTTCTGCTTTAGTATTACATCAAAAATTTGGATTCCTATGCTTTAGTAGCCACAAAATTGAGCTAAATCTTTTAAGCTTTATTAAATGGCCTTACAATCAAAAGCTCGACTATTTGCCCTAATCTTAAGCCAAAAAATATAAGCAAACTCCTGGAGAAAGTTGTTGCGGGGCGAGTGGCCATCAAAAAATGTGGTGATGGATAACGGTGCACTTCGGATTCTAACGAAAGACCGCTAGGTCTAGTTAATTTTATTTCCTAGGGAGATTTTTCGTAAATCCTCCTAATCTCTGGTGGCATATTTTCGTATTAGTAATGGACAGACGGTTGCATAGACAGACAGACAGACATATGAACGTATAGACAGAAGTACGAACAGTCACGGCGAGAAATCGATGGCATCACAAATTTAACTTTTAATGTTCTTTCATCTTTGGTTTTATCGCCTCACATTCTCATCATTGCTCAATTTATGTCTTATTTTTATGGAAAAGAAATTATTGAAAATTTATTGGCAACATAAAATTGTTGAAAGAGAGAAAGTTTTGACAATACATAAATAACCACAATTTCTCTGTGAAATTTATCGTACGACAACCAAGACAAAAACCAATTTAAAGTGTAGCGAATCAATGAGTTGTGTTAGATATAAAATAAGAAGTCCCCCAGGAATACGAAGGCCATGAAATGGGAAAATAAAATTCAAATTAAATTAAAGAGTTTAGTCGCACCCACAAATAAATGCAATAAAACTTTGGTGGCAAAAGGATGTAATTAAAAATATCACGATATGTTTGTGTGGTGTGTCGGCTTGAAAGATAGAAACGTGAAGTTCGAAAATGAATTATTAAGTTTTAGTAGAGAACCTTTGTTAGACTTTCGAAAGGAGGCAAAAGGAATAAGACGTTTAACTTGAAAAAAGAAGAAAGGCAGAAAAAGAATTTGAAAATTGTCAACTTATTGATAGATCTGTGGTCACAAGGAAAACGGTAGGACAATCGCTTGGTGTAAAAAAAAATATGACTTTATTCATTATTATTACTGCACTTATTTTGCCAAAAGTCCCAAAAGGCAGTATAGTTCACAAGTTGTAATAATTTTTCAAAACAGTGATTTTTGAAAAATTACGTAATATCTTTAAATATTGATAAGAGTAAGAATATTTCTTTCTTTTTTCTTATGATTGTTTATGACTTAATACACATATTGCCCGTCCAAGAACTATTTGCGAACTCCGAATATTTGAAAATTTAAACGAAATTTACAGTAAATACAGAGTTAAATCGTTTTTCTTAAGTAAGATATATATCCATTAGAGTGTCCCGACTTTTAGAAATGAAAAAAGCTGCAGACATACCCTCTCGAAAGTGAAAACATATTTGTTTTTTTTTTTTTTTATAGAAATCCCTGTATCTTTTGGCAAAAAAATTGAGACAGTTAATTTTCATAAGTCATATTAAGAGTTTGGTCGTAGGTCGTAGTTTTTCCTCGATGTTGCCTTAAGTGAACCTCTTTTCGTCACCAGTTACCATCTACTTCAGAAATGAGTCTATTTTGTTCTGATTCGGCGGTGACATCCAGGTGGAAATTCAGTCCAAGAGGTTTATTTGAGCGAGCTTTTATTTATATCCAGCCTTATGCAAGCATTTTCAAACGATTATTCGAGTACTTGAATTGTTCGTCACACACATCAACGTGGTCGTCGCTGAAATACTGATAGGTGGCTGTAAGTGGGGTTGAACCTGGAATCATGGCAATGATAATCGTCTGTACCAACATCAAGTACTTACTTGATGATATTTTTAATAATCTGCACCTTTGACATCAAAATTACTGGAATAGAATTGATGAAAGCAAAATTGCGGACAATTTGTATCCATTGTAAGATTAGTAAAAAACATGTTTGAAATGGATTAACAAAATCGGGCTTAGTAGTCAAAGTAAATAACGATAGCTCTTAAGCTTTGCGTCAATATAGAGGACATTTGCGCCAAATTAAATATGAAATGAAATTTAAATTTTAAAGCGGGCTTTTTAAATCATCAATTCTCCGGATTGGATATATAAACAGTAATCTAGTTTAAGTCATTTATTACTAATGGCAGATCCTTATTGGTTGGTTTTCCTTCACTTTTTCAATTACATGTTTCCGAACACCTCGTTGACGATTTCAGGTTCAGGCCATGATAATACTTTTGTTTTGTGAAACTACATAAGAATGTAGTTTCGGCCCCTTGATATGGGTGTTAAGCGGCCGGATATTCAACGAGTTACGCAGTTCTGTCTATTTTCAGCAAATCTATAAAGAAATATTATATTTGTTACCGGCCGAAAAGTTCAAAGTTCCGGATATCAGATGTTAAAAGGCGAACGTTGTTGATTACTAAAGGTGTTATATGTAGAAATATCGTCTCCAATTAAGTTTTGCTGATGAAACCAATAATCATTGGTTACTTTATACGGTTTTCCGAGCATTTTTGTTTGCTCTATGTCTAATTTTCCCCTGTTCTTTTTATGTTATGCATTTTAACAATTCGTTTTGTCTCATAATTATTACAATATTTTTAACTCGGGGCTTGCTTGCAAACACGAGCCTTCATCGATCCCACACATATGTATATGTTGTTCATATTGCCATAATATTTTTATTTTTATATAGCAAAATAAGAAGAACAATCTGGCTATCATAATCATTGGATATGAAAATTATCTAACTATCAATTATCCTTAAGTATTAAACAAAAATGTGTAAATGACAAACGAAACACAATCACCACTATAATGTCCTCCCACTACAAACTATGTTCAAGTCCACTTCAGGTTACCATAAAACTAGGTGTCTCTTTCGACTTACCCATTATTTACTGCTAAAAGCACTGAACCACAATTGACCAGGCAAATAGGTTTAGCTACAACCAAAAAACAACGAAATATTAAATTCATCGTCTTATTAAATAGACAAATTAAGCTGAGAGGGCATTAGTAAGTGTTGGCTGGCTAAGATATTACCGGTCCATAATATCCTCTGGTACCACATAACCTGTCCTAGCTTAAGTTAATCATCATAAATCACCACAAGAACCTGTAGACAGTTGAAAGATGAGAAACAACTATATAGTTCAACAACACCAGCAATCTAACTCCAACAACCAACCGCAATATTGTTTTTTTTTTGCTTTGGATCATCATGATTATTATCTTAATGTGAAAACATATTTAGTCATTTATAATGCGGCTGGCTCTTCAACCGTATCGTAACAAACCGTTGGTTAGATTATGGCAATTATTATTAGCATTTCAAAGGAGAGTTAAAAACGAAAATTATAGTAATATAGGGTTTTAGTTTTACTACAAGTATTTCCAGCCAAAAAGTTGTTTAAATTGAGGGCAAAATCATTTAGAGCACTTAAGACGTAGTATTATTTATGGGAAACAGAGCCGTAATTATAGGTGTAAACAATATTTCGACCGAAATTTTGTAAATATTTGATATGCAATAGACATCTTTATTGAAAATATTTTACAATTTTTATATTTGTAATGCCTTGAAGTTTAAGTTTGCAATAATATAAAGGAAAAGGCAAATAACAAAGTTATGAAAACGCTTCCTCTGTGCTAAAGATTTGAGAAAGGCGTTGGGCTTGATAATTTTTGAACAGGAATTTGTAATTTTTTTTAAGAAATCACTCTTTTTCTATGATTGTGGATATATCGAAGAAATTAAAATAAAGAAATTTTGGATTACCCGCCACCATATTTCTGATATTTGGTTTATTTAATACTTTGTGAAAATATTATCCAAATAATTTTGCTTTCTAAAGTTTAGTCTAAAATCTTTGAAATCGCTATTTCTTTTTTGTGAAAGTAGTGAAAATTAAGCATTTAAACTAAAGTTGAAAAGGATAAAAATTTGTAAAAAAAAATTAAAACTTTCCAATAAAAGGAATTTTCCTCAGATGAATTGAAATACTCGAATCATAGTTCAACAAATTTAATATTTTTGCTTAAATTTAAAAATTCCCAGAAAACATCCCTTAAGGAAAACCCGTTAAAATTTGAACAAATTTGTGTATCCACCATATTTATTATTTTATATTATTACATTATTGTATTTATTATTTTACAGGATGATCTGGTAGAATCAATTTGATACAATTCTGAGAGCTACTTTTTAACGAAAAAAAGGTTTTTGTTAAAATATTAAAATTTCCTTTCAGGAAAACGAACTTTGTAGTGAAAGTGAAAAGTCCTTAATTCATGATATTTAAGTTCCATTACAGGTTAAAAATGTAGTCTTGGAAAAAGCAATTGTAAAAAAATGTGTTTTAAATGTGTCCAAGTTTAATCTTTTCAATAAAGCTAAGAAAATACAAAGTATACACGTATACAAATACAAAGTATACATATAAGTGTAACTTCTTTATAGATATTTTTTTTTTTTTCAAAAATAAAAAATATGTTATTCTACCGAATAGTCATTATTTTTAAAGAAAATTTCTTCTAAATGTTGTCCAAATCGCGGCCGTGGTTTTAATAACGCTGGGATTTCACGAGTTGTATGGCAAACAATGCTATTTGATTGGAATCAAATATCATAGAGATTAATGGCTTCTTTTCGACTAGATAGCTTCAAAGCTGAAAAAATGCCAAGACTTTGTTTTTCGTTTTCATATATGAAAAATTTCTGAACAATTTACATGTGTAGCATTTGTGAATATCACAAGTTGACATTAATTTGTTATTGTTGTTTTATCCACGCAAGTACATGATTGCTAACAATGACTGAAAATAAAAATTTCCCTACAGCTTAAAAATATGTCCAAAATTTCCCTTTCGGAATATTTGCCAACATTATTGCAAAATATTATGCTACTACTTTTGCCTACACAAACTAATAGAATATCACTCACACTATCATAGAATCGATATTTCATTAATTGTAAACTTAAAATATTTGTTATTATATTTTGCTGGTGCAAAAAAAAAAATTAAATTTTATTGTTGTTTCGTCGGCTATCCTATCCATCAATAAACACTTAATTGAATGTTGGCATTTTGGCATAGAACCTCAACCTAATTTACGCTGGTTTCAAAGCTATAACATGATACGCTGTTGTTGATGTCGTTGTTTGACGTTGATGTCGCCGTTGGTTGGCTTAAATTCAACAAGGCAGGCACACCCACACAAGCTATATAACTTTTAGCACAAATTTGCTGTTAATTACAACAACACCGGCAAAAACAATGAAATTCTCTAACCAAATCTAATACGAAATGTACAGGAATCTGGCGAATAAAAATCCTTTCACATTCTCATAAATTTCGTCTTGAGCCGCTCGACATCATTGATGACACGCACATTTTTACTCGTGTACACCTTCACGAATACATAAAATTTTCTAGGAAACCCCATAAAAATGACGATGTTTTGATCGGATTGGGTTGTCGTGTAAGGACGGAGGAGAGGTAGCATGTGGTAATTGTTATATGTTAAGCAGAAACGCTCTACGCTTTAATATCGGGTTAAGCTTAGCAAAGAACATTGATGTCAAAGCCATTGCCTCCAGCACCACCACCAGCGGCAACAGCAAAACATTATAATTTACACGCATATTTTAGATATAAAACTTGTGGGGACGTGGAACAAAATTTTGCCTCCCATTCCCCAGTACTTCCATATGAATGTGTGCTGTTGTTGCTTGTGTTTAATGCGTGTTTTTGTGCGTTTATTATATTTAAAGGTTGTTAATTAAAAATTAAAACCACATAACCTCGGAAACCAACAAACGCACACACAAACATAGCTATGGCAACGCTATGACAAGTTTCTAAAATCATCAGGGACCACCAGCGCTGCTGGTTAGGGGGGACCTCGCAGATGTGTAGGAGGCGGAACAGATATGGTTAAAAGCGGGAAATACCAACCACCACTACAGATGTGGTTGGCATCCTGGGTGTAGACCATGACATTAATGAGGGGACGGGCAGCATTAAATGTGTTTGGCAATATTAAATTTATGCAGCTAATTTGAAACGTCGTACATAATTTTATTTACTCGATACGGATTGAGTAGTTAGTAGAAACAACCGTATATTATATAAGTTGTTAAAATTTGTATCTGTGGTATTCGACTTTTGCCATTCCAGAAAAACGAATTTGCATTTTTTTATTTTGGAATACTTTTTCAAAAAAGTGATTCTTTCCCAAACAAAAAATTTTCCAAAAATTTCCCCGCAGGAAAATTTTCAAAATCTGCTCAGATATATGTCTATTGTAATTTCAATAACCGTTTAAAAAGCCAAATGACCATAAAATATTTTCTTGTAAAATTTCTGTTTGTTGCTAACTGAAGCGGTTCTGTCTCTTTCGTACCTTCAAAAAACACGTGTCCGGTATAAAACATTGTTTTTTTTTTTATATTAATTTGAAGATTTATTCAAAATAAGTAATAATTTCTTTGGAAGAAAGTAAGAACTCCTCAAAAATTTCCTTGCAGAGATTTTTTTAAGTTGTTCAGATATTTGCTCTTTATAATTTAAAGGACGTTTTTGAAACCAAATAACTATAACATATTTTTGTGCAAAATGTCTGTTTGTTATCTTAAGCGATTCATAGTCTTTGTCACTTTCAACAAATACATGGTCGGGCGGACAGATTACACCTCGATTTCATATGCTTCTTTATTGACAGAGATTTATAGTCTCAGATAAGTATTTCAAATTGTTATAGACGGAAGGAAAGACTTTTAATGCAATACTGTAACTATAACTATGTTTTCGTGGGTTTAAAGATAATTTCTAGCAGGAAGTCATAATCAAATACATCTTCCTCATGATTCTTTACATTTTTTTTATGTAATACTCGATCTTAAGAAAGAAATAAATTGCTGTGCTTTTTAAGCAAAATTGGTTAAAAAAAAACAAACATTTTTCTGCGAACCAGAGAAATTTAGGAACATTTTTGAGGAAACTACGTTTTTTCAAATTCCTAGTTTGTTTACACGTGTTTATTCTTTGTACGAGGGTGGTTCCAGACCTAGCCAACCTAACAAAGAAAACACAAAAAAGTTGGGAAAAGTCGTCTTTAATTTAATACCGATCCATTTCTACAAGTTTGAAAATATAAAATAGTTCAAGAGAGTTAAACCTGGTAAATAAGATGCGTGATAAAGCAATTTGAACTTTAATTGATTCATTTTGGCCATCGCAGTAGTATAGGGTGGCGCATAAGTAACGTTAAGATTTATTCAATTTATAACTTTTTTCTTTTTTTCTGCTTTTATTTATCGTTGGCATTTATTAAAATTTAGATTATAGTTTCGAAATATGTTCACTGTTTGTATGTTTTAAAGATAAAATCATTCAAATTGTGCCCATTGTTTGCTTCTACCTGACGTTGTCCTTCCACAGCATTTCCCATCACTTTTCTTAGATCAAATCTTTTACTGATCAAATCTTAACGATACTTACGCGCCATCCTATAGATGTGAACTGGTGCATTTTGTTTTCCAAATGTGGCCGTTTTCCTATAATTTAATCACCTAAAGGCTACATTAAATTTGCATAAAAACAGACGCCATGACCTTGCTTGAAGATGGAACTTCTTTGCCTTCTTTGGACTTTAGATTTTCCCATTCCAGTCCACTGCTTTGACTGTTCTTATGCCTCAAATATGAAGTAATGGACCCGTGTTTCATCCGTGGATGTAAACCGACCCAAATTATAAATTTCCTACTTATAAACAAAAAACATAACATAAAATATTCATATAAAAAAGTTATCAGGGGAAACACAATGTTTTTGAAAATGCAGGGTCTCTGTAAATACAGGATTTATAGATAGGGTTTTACAAAAATAAAGTGTAAATATTTCTAATGGATTTTAGAAATGTTAAGATTTTAGACAAATTTCTTAAAAATAAAAAACAAAACCATTAAAATTTAATTAAAAAATATCGTATTGACTTATGTGTAATCTTTTGGACTATTATTGAACAAAATTTGTTCAATTTCCCAAAAAGGAAAATTTTCTAAATATATTATAAATTGACTTTTGTTATAAGGTGTACCACTACTAGTCTTAAATTATGATTTTTTTTTTAAGAAAACAGAAATTGCCCCCCATAATTAAGTCTTTTTAGCATACTCAATGGAGTTGTTTATTGAACACCCTTTCACGTTGAGTTGAATTGTTTATATCACATACAATTTTATACACGATAATGACGTAATACTACTGAATAAATACTAAATATGGTGAGTGAATATGATAGAGTTTGGTTTTAACAGTGTCCAGGTTATTTGGACGACCATCGTTTTGTTATTTGGACGATCTAATCTGAAAGGTGGTCTCGTCAGGGCCGATACCGTTCAATCGTACAATTATACAGTGTACCGTGTAAATTTCTCTCCCTTGAAGAAGTTTTTAAAATTTATCTCTCCATTACAATTTAAAACAACCATTAAAAAATGTTTTGTTTCATTCAGAAATTAAGAGCTCTTTTTGGTGACACGTGAGATTATTATCATTTTTCATTGTTACGAATGTTTTGCCCAAAATCATGCCACTACAATAACCTTGTAGTATGTAATTAAACATGGCAAAATAATTGTGCACAACCCAAAACTATGGTAAATTCCCCAGTTATATGTTTACTTAGCAATTGTTATGGCGGCAAATGAAAGCAGGGCAAAAAAAAAAAAAAAAAAAATATGATAAAAAAGACCGACCTAAATCCTTATTTTTTCTGTGGTTCTCCCGGCATGGGGGCCTCCATGAAATATTGCCAACATTAATGTTTTCTGTTAACATTTGTTATTTTCTATGACGGAGCGAACGCGTAAGTGTTGGAATTCGTAACTTTTAGCGTGCTGTTTCTAATATGCGTCATTTTTACAATCCACTAAGGATTAAAGTATGTAGAAATTTCAATTTTTCTCTTAGTACGATATTCTATATTTTTTCCATGGTGTTGCTGCTAACAAACATTCCAAGGCATAAAAATGTTAAAAAACACACACAAATGCATTACGAGGGCCGTCCCAAAACCAGCCGACCTGATGTGAAGATGGTGGCAGTAGTTTGAAAAAAATTATTTTGGTAAATAGATGCAACCTTATAAAACATACGCCACGTTGTTTAGTATTTTTATTTGAACCGCCAAAATTAAACGATTTCATTTAATTTGTAATTGGTCGTCGTTATGTGATTCAAAACTTTTATTTAAAAGGTCAATCAATATTAAAGCCCAGCCAGATTCTACTCTAGGGGAATCTGCGCCTTTGTTTACTACTGTAAAGTATTGGATATCAGAGTTTAAATGAGGCCGTACAAGCTGCCAAGACGAACACCATAGACACTGTTAAGAAAATCCACAAACTGGTATTGGATGATCATAGGCTGAAGGTGCGTGAGCTAGCTGAAATGATAGGCATTTCAAAAAGTACTATATATACATCGTATATTGACCGAAGATTTGCAGATGAGAAAGCTGTGCGTAAGATGGGTACCGCGCATGCTTTCAATAGAGATAGAAAAGCGTAGTGAAAATGTTTCAGTAGAGTGTTTGGCGACGTTTCAGGGCAATAAAAACGAATTTTTGCGTCAATTGCCATGAATGAGAAGTGGGTCCACCACTTCATACCTGAGATAAAGAAACGGTCAAAGCAATGGACTGGAGTGGAAGAATCAGGCCCAAAGGAGGCAAAGACGGTTCCATCTTCAGCCAAGGTCATGGCGTACATTTTTTGGGTTGCGCATGGCTTTATTTTTATTGAAACCATCAACGACGAATACTATATTAATTGATTGCAGCATTTAGCTGATGCAATTATGGAAAACAGGCCACATTTGGCGAAAAAGAAAGTGTTGTTTTATCGAGACAATGCTCCAGTTCACACATCAACACATTCACTATGGCGGTGCTTAAAATTAATGGATTACAATCGAACTGCTTCATTACGTACCCTATTCGCAAGATTTAGCTTCGCTAGAAATCGCTACATTTAGCTCCCTGTATTTCCAAACTAAGAAGACAGTATTTTACGATTTTACAAACACATCGTTTTATCGAACATAATACGACATAAAAACAGAAGTTATTCCGATTCCACGAGTACAAAAAAAAAAAAAAAAACTGCCGAGAAGTCAATATTTCGTGGTACATAGTACCGAGTTTTATTTTTGAAGTCATATATAGTCCAAGTGTGATTCATTTCATAATTCCGTCATCAATAATTTGAAAAAAAAAACTCAGTCATAGAAATTGCGTGAAATGAACTGAACTATGAATATCAATGGAATTGTCCAACAGAAGCTTTTCATTTGTAGTATGCAGTAAAAAAAACCTATTATTTATCCAATATATATGTATGGCTATATTAAAATGGATCTCGCATTGTGTTAATGCGATCGGTTTACGCTGCGCGGTGTTAGAAAAATAAAATTTTGTGCTTAAAAAACTTCTCATTCAGTTTTGTGATCGCTTGAGTCAGTATCATTTAACCGCACATCAGAAATGGAAACCAGAATAGCAAAGTTTGCCATACTTTACTGCTATTCTTAAATAAAGCTCAAGACAGTGAAACAAACAATTCAAGTTTTTCCCTGCAACTCTTAAAGCATTGATCACAATAATCTGGTTTTTGTTCACTATATCGGTATATAATGGTCATTAAAACTAGAAAAAATGGATCGATTAAAGACTCCCCTTTTGGTACCTGTGACGTAAATGACCGATTTAACTTACATTTTCTTACCTTTCTATCATTTAAGAAGTTTCTTAGAATTCCGTCAAATTCGGCATATATTATGCGTTTCAGAAGCTTACTTCCGAACATGAAATTGAGTTACATTGACCAGCCTTTTCTGTTACCTCCTATACAAATAATTTATTTGACCCTTGTATTCGTAGGTTCATATTCTGTCACACATCATTAGGTACCTCTTAAACAAATTTGTTGGATTTTCCAAGCTTCATTTTGTCCTCTATGGATTACATTTGGTAGGGTACAGTAACCTATTTTTCTTACGTTAGCGCGACCCTTTAGGTATCGCGTGTACGAATGAACAATTCAGCTCTTATATTCTTAGATCAGTATTTATTGAGAACTTATACTGAATTCAGCTAAATTTGGCACACATTATGTACTTGATGAAATTAATTTTGGGAATGAAAATGGGCGGCATTGCCACACACACTAATACCTCTACCTCTAGCACCTCCCAAACAAATTAATCAATGTTAATTGAATTCTTTTTTGATGCTTGGTAAAATTAGGAAATATTGACAGGATAACCACGCCCTTTCTGATGCCTATCATTCAAATTGACTAATTTAACTCTCATCCACTCTCATCAGGCGCTTAGTAAAACAAGTTCTGCGAATGAAAATTAAAAAATGGGATGGATATGTAAGTCAGTTCATCTGACTGAAATTTCTGTACTGGTTTCGAAAATTTTATGTGCAATGCCGATTTTCATAGATGGCAACATTGCTTCAAACAGATTGACCAGCAGTATTGGCCATGTTGGCCGATTCGGCTCTTATATTGGTATAAAACTGTAGCGTTTAGATTAAAAGATTTTCATATGACGCAGCAACCAATCAGTTCGACGAAAAGTATTAGCAACAGCGCCAACAACAGCATTCAGTCAAATAACCCCATTCATATATCTTCAAATCCCTCGAGTTTATTTGGTTTTGCTTGTTCTAAACATTTGTTTTGTGTTCCAAACCAAAAAACAAACGCACTCAACAACATTGTGCTCGTTTTCCATTATGTTGTTGTATATTTGCTTTTTTTCTTTCCTTTTTTTGAAATTTTCAATATTGTTTGGTTTTTTTGTGTTTTGTATGTAAACAAAGAGTTATTGCGTATCATTTATAAAAACCATGCCAGAATCACGTATACATGGCTGTATCTCCGCATAAGCTGCACTTCGAAATGTGTTGCATATAAAACATTTACGCTATAAATGTTTTGGGACCCCACAGATTATACCTATAAACATACACAAGTATGTGTTTCTCCTATTCAGTTTCTCGTTTTAAAAGTGAAACAAACTCATGAATTATAGCCATTTTAAAAGGTTTATTTTCCAAAAATTTATGACAGTTGTACATACTATGAAGTCATAACTTTTCCTAGGCTCAGTGGCGTACAGATATTTCATTTCAATTTTCAGTTGTTAGTGTCCTACATTGCTTTTTTCCCAGAAAGCTACGGAGGCGTCGTGGGGCCGATCGTTTAATCATCCTGAAAATAGAAATGGATTATGCCAAAAAGAAAATATTCGCACTGGCAGTGACATAAAAGTGTAAATGAATTGTTGCTGTGCTGTGTCGTAGTATTTCGTTTTGTCCTTTAGGATCTGATATATTATAAAGCTTCAAACTAGGTGTAAATATTACGCACGTGCATGTTATTTATTGTCCAACACCAAATAGGTTTGATGTCCTTTGTGTTTTTCGTGCTAAAACGTGTACGAATATCATATATTTTAACAACTTTTGTTACTAATTTACTGTAATAAATTAAATTAAAATGAAGGCAGCAAAACGAATGCAGCAACAAAATACATCTTTCAATAATTCAATTCAAACATAGAAAAAAAGAAATAAATAATTACATTTTGTTAAATTTTCTATTATAAATTAAATCAACACATAAATTACGATAGAAGAAAAAATTAAATTTAACAAACATTTGAAAAGGATTACAAAAATTTCAGGAAATATTCAACGAAAAGGTACATTTATGTGTGATTACATTTAATGCAAATTCATCTAAATTTCGTAAAATATCGCAAAATTTCCCAACGTAATATTTTCTATGAAATTCTTTAAATCAAAACAATTTTAAGCCTAAATTTAGTTTATTATAGTTAAGAAAATAAAAACTTTTCTTCATTGTATTGAGAGAATATTTTTTTTTTTTTTTTTTTGAAATTATGAAACCTTTTCAATTTGCCAATTGAAAAATTTGTTTAAAGTCTAATTCGGAAAGAAAAAGAAAAACACAAACATAGAATATTATTTGATTATTGAGTACTTTGGTGCTTACTAATGGTTTCATAAGAAAAATATTCACAAGGTACATTTTAATTACTACATAAGAAACAGATTTTGATCATAGTTTTGCCTTTTCCAACACCGTTTGCAAGTAATCTACCTGATTCTAACGTACGAACGATGTAAACAAGAACCGATATACCGAATAATGAATATATACATAATGTGGATTACCCTAACAAGTGTAAAATTCTAACAACTCCAGCAGAAGTATTGAGTGGTAAATTTATTATTCGGCAGATTGCTGTATTTCTTAAATGATTACTTCCTTTGATCAACGATCTGACAACTACTTACGCTGTCTTTCACCGTGTACCCTACCCAATTTCTCTCCCGATTGGCTGAAATAATTTCGAGATTTAAATTAACTTCGAGATTTTTGATTAATTTGAGTTTTGATTTAACCTCTTATGAAAATTAGCGACTGCTTGAATTCAGACCACACACAATATTACACAAAATTATGTACACATATAAATATATTAGATTTTACCTACGTCGTCGTTAACGTCGTCGTCATCACTTTATTTATAAAAATTGGTATTGAAATAAATTAGAATTTGTTTGTCATTTTTGTAAATATTTGCCTAAAATACATTCATGGAAAGATGCAACTTTCAATAAAAATTACAATCTTATAGAATGTTATAACAAATAGAGTAATTTTTGGTTTACTAAAATAATTTCTGATTACAACTTCATAAAGCCTATAATTAACCTATTTTAAATTATTCTGAATAATAACACCCTTAGTTTTATACATATAAACGAAACAAATTAATTCTAAATTTAAAGTGTTAATCACGTACAATATAACCACACTATGTAATTGTTGTAAATATTAAATTTCGTAAAAATTTCCCTAAGAGTTTTTTAAATTCATCAGGTATACGTCTTTGCAAACAAATTATTGCTGCAAATAAAATGTACGAAAGTATTTGACAATAAATATAATTTTTTGTTCGATTATTCTCACTAAGTTAAAAATAAAAACTGATTAAAATAATTGGAATTGCTAGAAAAATCTGTACAAAATATTTCAAAAATTTGTCTTCTTAATAGAACAGAAACCTAACTTTTTCTTGCAAAAATTTAATCTTTAATTTATATTGATGATGACGAAGTTTTACTGTAGAAAAAGGTTCCAACTATCCGCGATCAAGGACATTTCCGTTATGAATAAAAAATTATGAGGTTTTCAACGCGAATCCAGTTTAACATTAAAAAAAAAATTATATTATTTGCAAAATATTTAAATTTCTTTAATAGGGCAATTATGTGTTAAAGATAATACCATAAGCAAAATATTCACAAAGCTATCGACAGCACGGCAACACTAGATGGATAAAATGTTCTCTGTCGCCTCCGCATAATTGCCTTTGCGGCAATCATCATCCAATCATCAAAATATTTTTCGAACGCATTTGCCGGAAAGGATTCAGTTCTCATCCTGAATTCTTTTTTGTGGTTTCTATCAACTTAAATCCGATGCTTTCTTTTAACTATTTGAGTTTTGGGGCCATATCAGGTTAATTCGTTGAAAATTCGTTCACAATGGCAGTCCATTAATCCACGAGTTCCACAATTCCTTTTTCGATGGCCTCTCAAATGCCACACAATAACCGGATGATAGTCTTCTGGAAAAATTCATAGTGCACAGCACCACGATAGTCAAAGAAAACAGTCAACATTATCTTGACTTGTGATTCGCTTTGTCTTTCTTTTTCGAGCTTCAGTATAGGACGCTGATGGCATTCTAGAGCGGTGTCAAATTTTGCACCATATCTCTACTGCTTCTGAATGCACTGTACCAGTCACGCGTTTTTGATTAGGTCGATTTGCCGTAAACCTTCTGTAAAATATTTAGAGCCTCGACAAACGAATTTACATTTGTAATGTAAAATTTGGGACAAAAACCTGTGTTCTCTGTATGTATATCCGTTGTAGAAATCACAAAATCCAATTTGATGGATTAGCAACATCGAGCGCTGTGAACAAACTAAACGACAGAATACGCTCCAAGTCTGTATCAATATAAAGGACAGTTACGCTAACTTGGCGGCAAATATAATATTGACAATCCCTTAAAGAGGGCTTCTTAGTTGATCAATTTCCGGTACTTTTTTGGCAGAATGCGTTGATGATAGCGAGGCCCTCATTTATTGTGTGAAAAATTTACACTCAAAATAAAATTTCTGAAATCGGACTAACTGGGTAACGTTTACTCTGATGACGCATTAACTCAATTTATCATATTCTATGACCGAGGATTATATGTTGACAGATAAGTTTAATGTCTACGGTAGCTGAATACTTGTGGATTTGTCGTCGTTTACAGGCAGAAACCTTTTTGTTGAATCATTCCAAATGATTAAAAAGGCTGCAGTAACATTTCCTAGCCAACGAACAATTATGTGGGTCGGGGCTCACTTAAGTGGTACTAGAATTAGAGTGTGGATTTTTAGAGGTTCTACTATCGTGTGTTCTTTTGCTGATTCTTTTGCTGATTTTGCCCAATAATTGAAGAGACTGTAGTAACATTTTCCACTTATGCCATTACTAGGCAGAAAGTATGTAACATGTGCTTTTTCTTTTTTATTTCCATAGCGATACTGATGCCATCCAAAGGTTGCCTGCCATCTTCACTAAGACTTATTTTGTTGTCGCAGCTCTATGAATTCTTTGCCTAACTTTACCATATTCACCTTACCACTAGTTTTATTCATTCACTTTAACGCTCATAATAAATAGCGAACAAGCCTTGGCTATCCTTTAACTGAATTTTGAACAATTTTATTGCGTCGAGCATTTGAGTTTCTCAGAAATTCTCTTGGAAGTGATTTGATTTCAAGCTTCAAGCATGAAATATCTCCAGTATTTGGAATAACTCTATTATGTATTAACATTAACATAAAACTTTCTATCTGTAATCCTTTGAGTGGAAAGTATAGAAGTATATGTATATTTTCTGGTCTGTTGTTTTGGAAACTGATTGAAGTTTGCAAATATTAATATACATATACTCCCTGGGCGTTTTCAGTATAACGAATAAATATCATCATAGATACCATATTCCGAATATTTTGTAGTCTTTTGTTTGACTTTGTTCAGTATCAAAGAAATATTTGCCCTAAGCGCCATATTTAAGTCTCAGCAGCTGTGAAATAAACATAAATATCTATACATTTCTGTGAATTCATTTAATTTGATACCACACGCTCAGTACAAAGTGAGGTGAAGTATTATTTAAAAATTTTGTGGCTTATCTGACGCAAAGATCAGATTCCCCTGAAACAGAGGGAGTCGCTGTGGGCAAAGTGCTAGGTAAAGGGACAGACTGATTGAAAAACTGAAACAAGTTTCTTTCGTAGGAAAAAGGAAAGTTGTAATTTGCTTGGTTATTTTACAATTATTATGGGTAAACAACCAAACAAATAAAGTTTTATTTATTTTTTAAATGGTAATTAAGTTCAGTTTCTAATCAATCTCAAATAACAGTGGTCTTTACTTTTATTTTAATTAAACTGTTGTATTTCGCCACACAAAGTGGCTTCCTTGTTATAACAATCTAGTGCCAGCATTAGTTCCTAAGGATATTTGCTTTATTATTATCGTTTTAAAGTGCCATTGAGGCTGAACATCGTTGAATAATTGACAAAAAGTTTTAAATATTTACGCATCAAAAGAGAAAATTTTAAATCTTTATATATATAATTCTACTATACGGGCGTTGTCAGTGAACTCCTCCTAAACGGTTGGACCGTTTTACATAAATTTTTGTATATGCGTGTGGGTGGTGCCCGGGATGGTTTAGATTTACAATTCGGTCCAATTGGACAAAGGGGCGTGGTACCTCCCATACAAGCAAAAAATTAAAAATCAATTATTTCTGCTACTGCTTACGGTATTTGAACCAAATTTGGTGCGTAGGTTTGGTGTACATATCTTAAGTGCTACTGCAAATATGGGCGGGTTGGACAATGGGGCGTGGTGCCTCCCATACAAACCATAAATTATATATCCAATATTTGTGCTCCTGTTTACGGTATTTGAACAAAATTTGGTACATCGGTTTGGTGTACATATCTTAAGTGCTGCTGCAAATATGGGCGGGATTGGACAATGGGGACAATGGGTACCTCCCATACAAACCACAAATTAAAAAGCAATTATTTCTGCTCCTGCTAATGAAACATTTCCAATAAAAATAAAATTTGAAGGCAAAGCAACGTTTGCCGGGTCGTCTAGTTCTTAATAATATTTTGTTGCACTTCCTTTCACAGTTCTATGTTTTTTTTCCTTGGGGCGCCATTTTTTATATACTTAAACCACATTCAGCGCCACCTAAGGTTATAACTAATGTTTGTACTGTGATATTGTTAAATATGAAGAGGGTGGCATAACCTTTTCTGCCCATCCACGTGACATCAATGTTAAATTGCAAGGTAGCTGCCAAGCAATGGTGACAAATATTTAAATACAGTTGTGGTAGTTGTTATTGTTATTTGTTCAGCGCATGCGTAGATAACTTTCATCTGCTTAACAAGGACACTTAATATTCAGGGTTGACTTAATATAGCCAAGAAAATATTGACATTGGAATTAGTGTAATGTCTTCATTCAAATTTATTTTAAACCGAGGGTAACAGTAACTAATTAATGGTGTATTGAAAATAAATACCTAACTCTCATGCAAATTTAAAAACAATAATTTTTGGCTACTGATACATCATTTCAGATGTAAATAAATTTTGCTTGTTTGCCTTTTATAGGGTTCATCTAATTAATAATATAATCCATATATCGATAATAATTTCTAAAACAAATTCACCTGTATCCCATGAATGAGATATGGGAGAGCTTCTCAGATTCAGTGAGCTTACCGTATTCTATTTTTAGACTCACTCAAATAGTCCTTATCGTAGTAAAATTGTAGAAACGTGATTTTATGTAGCATAATTTCATTTAAGTATTACGGCATCATAGGATTTTATAAATTTTACGCCATTTTTACCAATAAAAAACATTTTAGAAAACTGTGTGTACAAACAATTAAAAAAAACTGTAGGTAATTCCCCAAACTGATTTTGAATATTTAGCTAATACATTAAGGTTAATGTAAAAAAACATTTTAGCTACAGTTTCACAAAATTTATACTTCTAATCGACAATTACAAGAGAATTAAAGATATTAAAATTAATTTATAATTAATTTCTTTGAATATTAAACTTTGCAATGTAGTGATATAATATTTAACATAATAATAACAAAGTAAAAATTTTATACAGGAGCAATTTTGTTCGAAAAATACTCATTTTCTATTTAGGAAGTGTCTATCTGCCTTGGATATAAAAGTAAAAAGAACCTTTATGGACACTTTTCATTAAGCATTCCGTTTAAATGTCCTTAAAGGAAACTTTCTGTAAAAAAATTGGTTTTAAGGAAAACCTGTAATATGAAAATTTTCTAGGAAGACACTTCCTACTTTAAGCATAACTGAATGGAGACATGAAGCCCAGAAGCCAGGGGAGCAACGCGATCCTTTGTCATTCTTAGACTCTGGCGAATGTGTAGTAAATTTCTGCAAATTTAGTATAACAAAAAAAAAAAAAAATTCATTCTACCTATGCGTATATGAGTTAAGTCGTGAATTCTTAGAGAACTTGATTAATTAGTAAATTTTTTTAAGTTTTTTTACAAAGAAAAAAATAAAATTTTCAAAATCAGCAAATGTATATGGGAGGCACTACGCGGGGCAAGTCGATATACATCAACGGTCCACTTATAATTATCGGCTACGATCTGAAACATAAAAACATGAAACAAGTTTTGTCAGAAGGCACCTGGTAGTAGACTTCCTTTTAGCTACAATTACATTTTATGACATTTATGAATAAAACAAGCTATGTGTGAGACATTAACAGAATTACTTTTTTTTTATTTGGGGGGCCTATGTGTGTCGTTATGAATGGAACACAAAATCGTTCAAATGCAGCTAAGAATGTGTTCATTCATGAATGCAACAGTCGACAGTTGCGGCTTAATGGCACAAACCTGTGACTTAAAAACTCCACATGACAATGTACACCCGCGTCATATCACACAATTCACTTCATCTCCTCGAAAGATAACCCTACGCTCAAATCGTTCATGTGGATTGTTTATTGTGGCGTTCGCTGTGTTCAATTTGTGAGGATTTTAAGTTTGTGTACTGCTCCGGGAGCAGGCGACTGTTAGTTTTGCCCCCAGATGTGGAATATTTTCCGCTGTGTATCATTCGGATAAAAGCTATCAATCTCCCGATCAGGTAGTCTTTAGAGATTTTTCTTCTTCATTTTGGCATTTCGCCCCTACACGGACTTAGATTATGAATAACACTTCCTATTGCCTTATGTGGGGATGTAAATGGTTTTATACCAGCATATTTTGACTCGCAGTGTTGTGTGGGAAAGTCCTTTAGTCCTTTCAATTTAGCTCAAAGATATTTTTGTTATCATTGATCTACATCGGCTTCAGGTGAATCAACTACATCAGAAGCAGGTGCATATGAGCGGTACAGTGTATTCAAAAATAGTCGAAATGTGACAGAAGACTTGTACCGCTTCGGTCGATTAGCGACTTCTTCTAGTTAACAAACATAAAGAAAATGGTGTATGAAATTTTTAATTAGACACAATTGTACCCTCAAATCATTTCGCCGTCCAACTAGTGTCAAAAGACCTAAATTTTCTTCAAAAGCTCAAACGCGCGAAGGTCGATTCTGGACGATTCAAAAACACATTACTGCTTTTGCGAGTTTGACAGGCAAACCAGGTAATCCGCCTTTCAACTGAGGCGAAACCGGAAAAGTCAAAGTCCAGATAATGTTGATTGTTTTTTTTTTACTATCGCGGTGACTTAACTTGGTATTTTTGCCGGAAAATTAGACGGTAAATGAAGGATATTATTTGCCAATGGAAGACGTAAAAGAGAGTTCGTTTGAAAACAGATATTATAATTGGATTCTCGTTTGTTTAAGTGTGTTATTTCGGAAGGGGTTTACTATAAATTTATATACAATAAAATAAATTTAAATAAGTAATAAAAATAATTTGTCGTTTTTTTTGATCAATTCCCGGTATTTTATTGACGTAACGCTTCATGGGAAGGCTTCACATGCTGCACGAATATGACCTGATGATATTTTGTCCCATTCTACGGAATGGATCATATGGAGGAATCTGCCAAACATGGTGGCCGTTGTTGTGAAGAAATGAAGCCGAGAACTTGTTGTTGTAAAAAAAATGTTCAATTTCAGTGGGTTCGTGGAATGGTGCGGAGTCTTGATGAAACGTTCAATTGTTTCTACTAAGTTATTTACGTGCCCAAGGTAACTAAGCATTATTCAAAATCTTTTCACGGTAGTTTTGTTGATTTTCTTTTACCTCCTGTGGCGCTTAGAAGTTCAAAAGAAAAGGCCAAATTTCCAAGCTCGCCAGCAACTGGTAAATATTTCAAGAACTTTGCCCTTGCTGACCGAACTGCCTTTTATGCAGTTGTTAAATATACGACCTTTATTTAGGGCCTCAATCGTAGTTCGTTTTCGAATAATTGCTTCATGCTACGGGCAAACACATTGAAATTTTTCGTCGATCGAACTGATGTTTGTCGTGGATTACACTGAATTCTGGCCTTCATATTTCGAACCATTTTTGGTAATCTTGCTGCTTTCTTAACACATAAATGTCTTATCGCGCTAACAATGGCTGGTTGCGATTTTGCAGCCAAATACAAAGCAACAACACTGTTGCGTTTGAATTCCATTTTGATAATTGTTTTTGACTGCGAAGTAAAACGATATAAAAAATAAACGTAAATAATATACTGGTGCTAGTTGAAAAATGAGCTCGCTGTAATTATCTGTTTTTTTGCTATCGCTGGATGATCAAGGTGTTACGTTTACTCATGATATAAAATTATGAAAATAAAGTTGCGCTGTCTTAGTCTAAATTTTCTAAATTGTTATACCACGCGGAACATTTGGTTATTATTTTCTTTTTTTCATGAGATGACCTATTTTGTCTTTAGTTTTTTCTTTGAAATTTATTCCAATTTTGTTAGCGTAGAGTAAAATTTCCATCATCTCATATCTTACATTGCTTCCAATTATCGAAAATCTATAAATATGCGTACAAAAATCATACCCATGAAATTTGATAGTTCTGTCTATTTGTGTTGAGGTGGCCTTAATATGTCGAAATTGCTTGCTGGCTAATAGATTGCATTAAAATTATCTAAATTTATTACCTCAATGCTATCAGAACTTGATTTTGGTGTCAACTGAGAGTAAACTTGTATTAATAAATTTTGGTACAAAAAATAGTTTTGATGAAATTCAACATCACTTTCCGTAAACTCTTTTTATTAACCTTTCGCCGGCAAGAGATTTTTTTTTACTCCTTTTTTCCTTAACTGTGACTGACCTACTTTACTCTTCCTTAGCATTTATTTGACATTTATATATTTTAAAGGCTTCGTTTGACCTTGTTTAATTTTTTTTTTTTTCTTTTTTTGTGAGTAATGGATGTGTATCCTACTTCATTGATTTCTTGAGTATCCTGGCGCAATGTTCGATTTCGTTTCGTTTTGAGTTGTCGGACGGGCTATGAAATCCTATACATTACTTACGATAACGATCCGACTAAAATTTCAAATATGCTTCGAGAATTATGGTTTTCGTCAGTAGCGAAGGAATGAATGAAGAACGGATATATAAATGACTTAAACAAAAAATGTTGTTCGGTGTGGGGTGTCATTTTTGTATGTAGTGCAGCAGCAAGATAATATTTCTTGAGGAGTGTAATGCCAATTGTATAATATTAAACACAGGGGAAAGGATTTAGTCTTATTTTACAGTCGTTGTTTATTTTTATTATTGAGGATTCACAAGCGTGTCGTTTTTTTCTCATATGCATGTGTCGTTTTTTCCTCTCCTGTTAGATTGAAATGACTTATTTGTTATGTTTTCCAAGGAAATGTATACTTTTTTATTATTTATGAGTTATGGTGTATGAGAGGTTTTGTTGTGTTTTTTTTTATTATACTGGCATCTAAAGTCTTTGTGTTATATTAAGAGCGTTTATATTTCATGAATGGCTTATTTTTGGATAGCAGCAGCATATTTATGTATATAAAGTCAGTAGAAGTAATAGGATTCAATCTGCTAGTGCTTCTTTTTTCTTACGTTCATATGCGAGCAGTACGGCAGCGTCATCAGCAACACGTGTTGTTTATTATTAGGTTGTTGTGTAGATGTTTATTGGGTTTCATCTCATCTTGTTTATGCGTTTTGTTTCCTCTTTTAGCTTCTGCCAGCTCTTTCCGGATTTGCGTACTTCTTCCTACTAAACAGCACAGAGTTTTTGTGTGATTTGAAAATGTACCCATAATAACCGCCATAAAGGATGTAAAAGAGGATGTTGCTGCGCAGGAGAACGGCGAAGCCCACATGAGTAACAGCAACAGAAAACATAAAAGAAACACACAATCATCATAACATATAAATCACCAACAATTTTCCTAACAACATTTCCATTTGGTTTACATATAATTTTCATAAATCATTTCTCTCGCATAAAAGCGATTTCTCACAGGTCTTTCGCAGCTTTTTCAAAGCTTTTTTTATTTGTAAAAAAGAAACGAAAAAATAAATTGAAAAAACATATTAATCTTTATTTCCATTTCATTTTTGTTTCTTTTTAGCTCCGCTGTATGGTGCACTCATCTGGTGTTGGCCTTCCCTTTATGGCGTTAAGTGATAAAAAATGGCATTTTATAATTTTTAATGAAAGTTTTCACTTTGAGTATTTCAAAGTTATTGCGACATTAGTGTAAATGTTTTTTTCAACAAAACATCGACAATATTTTTTAAAAATTGTTTTCTCACTCAAAGGAGGTTTTTCGAGGAAATAACTTCCTTTCGGTTTGTTATTTGATTAATTTACGTTGAAGTCGTTTGTTTGTCGTCGTTCAATATTACGGAGAAAATCCCTAATAATGTATCGTCACATATTGTGCTATGTGACCGCTGGGCTGATAATGCAAGGATTTGTGGGGTACCAGAAAACAAAAGCGGAACAACATCCAGCGACAGCAGATGAAGGTGAGTAAGAAAATTTTTGGTACGATATTTCGCTGTAACTCTAGTGATGTAACAACAAATTGACACAAAATCTGGTAAAGATTAAAGGTAAATTATACAAAAAACAAATAGAAATTATATGTTGTAAGATTAAGAAACGTTGTTTGTTATAGAAACCTCTTCGCATTGAAAATGCTAGTCTGTGTATTTAATATGGATTATTATACCATTTGCACCGGTAATAATTTTTTAACATATTAGCAGTTGCTTCTGTATTACTTTACCTTTTCCATCACTCTACTAAAGTTCCAGTAACATTTTTTTAAATATTAGTATGATTATTGCACTATAAATGGCGCAGGAACGAGTGTTAACACCGTTTTATATAACGTAAAACGGTCTGTCAATACAGATCACCAAATCTTTCGTCCCATTGCGTTAAATCAATTTCTATATTAAAATGAACTTTCCATTATAGATGACAGTTTATGAATTGATTGAACAATAAGTTCATACGATACGATTGTATCGCTACGTGAGAAGCAAATTATGAAGATATTTTCACTAGATCAGTTAAAAATTGTGCACTACATGTTGACTGATTGCAGCCGTTGACTTAGGTTATCATCATCTAAATTTAATAAAATATTGTACCCCAATCAAAATTTGTGCAATTCTGTGATAGCAGTTGGAAATTGTATAAGTTTTGATCGGTTATCAACAGGAAATAGTTTTCTACACATCTATCAATAAATTAGATCGCTGCTCATTTTTGTATTATGTTTAACATTGTATTGACAACATTTGTAGCAAAGTTCCCTAAAAAGCAAAGTTTAACTCTGAATTAACATTGGAATATGTCTGGTAGCACCTAAGCGATAATTTCTATATTGGTATTGTGCGGCAACTCCCATTTGAAGGTGCTTCTTCTAGAGGTACCAATTCAAGATTGAAAAATCGTGTATTATTGGGTATTATTAAAAACGACACAAAGGAGAATATTTTTAATATTTACATTTTAAAGATTGGTTCTTTCAAATGTTAACCATAAGCGCGTCTAGCAGTTTCTTTTCTGAGACTCCAGTTTTCGATGGAGTGACGCCAGAAACCTTAGCTTCCAACTCCTTAGTCATAGTTGGTTTATACAAGTACATTCTAAACTTTACTTAGCCCCAAAGAAAAAATATAGAGCTGTGATACAACACGATTTAAATGGTCAATTCACCGACCCGAAGTCTGAACCTTCACAACAAATCCCTATTTTCACGGTCTGTGTGACAAGCAGAGTTTTGTGCGAATATTCAACGAAAATGTTATGACAATTTAGCACTGGGGAAAGCGCCTCTAAATTAATCTTCTTGTATAAGGGCTTCCATATGGTGAAGGCACCAAAATCAATGTTCTACTTAGATGCCGACTACAATAGAAGTTAGTATGTATTAAGCGCTGCCGTAGAAAATAATTCAAAGAACTTCGACCTTCGGTATTTCTTCTCATATCCCTCAAGCCAAGTTTCGATAGTGTATTATAAAGCAGATCCAATCAACACAGTTTTGATCGTCTTTTGTCAGAGGCCGCTTCCTGTCAGAGACCAACTCATCGTCAGAGGCCTTTTTTGAAGGATTTTTTTTTTTTTTTTGTGTTCCATTCGCAAAATATGCCAGCATAATCGCTGTGTTTTGATGCACTTACTCCCCTTAAAGGCGATATGGAGCTGATACAATTCATCATTCATGCGTCACCTATACTCTCCATTAATAATGATGACTTTATATATTTTCCGGAGGAAACATTTATCGAATGCTCTTAAAATAGCACTTGGCTTTCCTCAAAACTTGGTTATATTTACGAAATTAGTCGTGAAATTTGGTTTTTGTTAGTTTTATAGTTTTCATCAGAATTTATATATATGGAATTTCTATGCAATTGTATTTCAAAGAGGTCAGTGTCAGTGCATAACAGAGATTCTTTCGCATTCTATTATAAATACCTAGCAAAAAACTGGAAGCCATTCAAAAATATTAACATTTTCATCATTCCAATAGCTTAATATATGCATATTTATCACTGCCATTTATCCCGTTTCCAAATTTAAACAAACTCGATAATTCCTATTAAGTTGAATTACATTTAAATACTATTAGTTTGTTCAGATTCAACTATTACAAAATTACATTTGGCAGAAACACTGTTTTTCGATCTAATTTCGTTCTGAAAACTCTGATTCAAAAACGAAATTTCTTTGGTTAAATGAAAAGTCGCACCATATGGAGGGCTTTTTCATTGTTATAATGATTCTCTTGAAAGGTTAAAGAAGACACACCATGAAAAGTTGTTTCCTTCGTACGACAAGCCTATGTTAAATTCATTGGTGATTGCGCAAATTTTCACCACTTTGCTTTGTGAATTTCATCTTCCGCGGATGTATTTATTTTGCTGGGTAGTGTTCAACTGCACCCAATATATACTTTTTTATATTATAGTAATATTTTACATAAGGAAACTTGAGTTTTATTCACTTTACGAGAATAATTATGGAATTTTTTCCGTTTACAAGTTATGGGCTTTCATCGTTAAGAAATTATTTGCTCAAAGTAATTAATACCAGAAAGTTAACATGTTAACATGATAACTTTTACTGAACATAATTGTTTGTTTAACGAAGTAAAACTTTATGTTTCATAGACTCTTCCTGCGTTCCCACATCCTCTTGCTGAGAATTTTGTTTCTGTTTTACTCTGTATTACTTTAGTTTTTGGTTGGAATTTAATTCACGCTTATAAGTTTAAAGATCAAAGCTGTTATTTGTTATAACTGTGAAGGGAAAAAATTGCATATTTGGCCCTGTTGAGGGGGTACCAGAAAAAGTGAGTTGACAGAGCCCTCCTAAAAACTTTGACTACGATCTGTCAAATTTTTAGAAGTTTCATAAGGATTTAATGGAGTTATCATGTCTACCAGTCTAAGCTAGCCACCAGGCAGTCAGGCGGACAACAATCGGCTTAAAAAGTTCTGTAATAGATTTGGTCAAAAGATACTTGTTACCTTGGATACAATCTCGGTGAATGCGTCCTCTTTAACAACAATTAGCAGGTGCATTCTGTTAAGGTGTTGTATGTGATTAAAAATTATTATTCATGTTTGAAATGGTGTAATGTATGTATATTTTTACGATATCAAAACGAAAAATATGTCGTATGATGTCCTAAATTCGGTTTCACGTCATATGGAAAGGGAAGTCTGGAATTCCAGAGACCTTATGCTAAAATAAAGATATGAGTGTCTCTTTTTGTAAAGTCTATATAGACTGTCTTTTCCTCTAGCTGGCATAACTTAATTCACCCACATTGTTTCTGACTACGTTTTGATACGATGTTGCTAGCTGCCACTATACTTCAACATTTAGATTAGGAGCATAAACTAAAGATAAGGAAAAAGAAAAAAGATAAAGATTAATATTGCTTATAACATCCGTAGAAACTAACCCGTTCCTTACAACAATTTAGTCATAGTGAGCTCTTTTATATTCCACCTCGATTTGTGTGATAATTTTCACTGATAATCTGTAGTTTTTTGAGAAATAAACTTAATCGTCTATTTCGACTGTCTCTTTTTTATTGAAATCATTACGAAAATCACAAATCACATCCTCATCACAAAACCGCGAAATAAATATCGTTTTCAAATGTGTTACAGTTTATTTTTAAGTGCTCGTAAATGTCAGCATAAATTGTAAAATTAACATTTCACTGGAATTGTAAAGCATTTTACTGAAAAATAATTACAAATTTACAAAAGCCATCGAAGCACGTTTACATGGAAAATTTACAAATGCAAAAGCAATTGTAAAATTGCATGTTAAAACGAGTAAAACAAAACATTCGAGTGTGATACAAATTCAAATGCTCTTCAGTGGACATGCATAAAATCATGACAAATTTCAATAAGCTTAATGCTTGCCCATGGAGTCATTTAAACTTTATGAACAAAACTCTTAAGTTTTTCGCAGAATCGCAATGACGCTAAATGTGTTAACCATAGAGGAGGATGGGGTATGAAATGCGGGAAATATTTCCAAAGAAGTGGAATGGAAGTGTTGGGTACGTTTTGTTTAAATGATTTGCAAAACTATATGTTAATAAGAGGTTTTACTAACTATGTGTTACTGTATTAATTTTAGATCCAAGATTTCCCTAAATTTCTTCTATTTGTTATTGTTCATCAACAATCATCCGTTTATACAAATTTGTGTGTAAAAAAATACAGTTTCAAAGATTCTTGCAAAATTTTGTGAAATTTTCGATTTTTCTGTTATCTTCAGATGTTTTTTCAATAAAATATTTCTTATAACAATACCTTGGGGGACGAAGAATTTCATCAGGAGAATGGAATTGGGATTCCCGACGGAAAGGCAACAAGGTGTTGACTTCCGCAAGCTGTCGGAAATTATTCAAAAATGCCCGAATCAAATATGTTCATAATTAGGAAACAATAAAATTTTTACCTATGACAACTTTTGTACTATATGAAAACTTTAATGCTTCTCCAAAAACTAAAAATCTCCATAAAATAACAACTTTCTAAAACAAACAAAAAAGCTAAATACAAAATAGGACTAAAGGCTAAGGCAATTTGATTACAGCCAAAGTTTTTCCAAAACTAAAAAAAGTTTGTTCTAATCTTTGTTTTCCACCTATTTTGACAATTTTTTCCCCGTTTTACTGTTAACTTGTAACAGCACCGTTTAATAAAGTTTATGAACTATGAACAATTTTTAGTATAATTTTTTTGATTCGTGATCCTGCGATGCTCTGCACGCCCACTTTAAATTAAATTGAACTAAAGTGGAAGTGAAATAAGACATATACAAATTTTGAAAATGTTTAACTCATTGCCAAATTTTGCAATGTAAAATATTCTCATTTACGATCCGTGAAATTTCGTAATTTAAGTGGCCAGTTAATAAGTGCTATTAATGCGTGATAGGTGGCTCGTGGTTCGTTTACGTTTTGTTTAAATTTTTTCTGTGTCTACGCGCTGTTTTTAATGCCCCTAATAAATGGTATAACAATAATATGTAATTATACTTTTTTTCAAATAAAAAACAAGGCGGAAATGATTAATTTTCGAAAAAAACTTAAAAAAAAGTGTCTGCTTCCACTGTCCGTCCATCCGTAGTAGTTGAAATCACGATGCAAAGTTTAAGTTTGAAAAATGGCAAAATCGGTTTAGTGTAAAAAAACTCGACCTTGCAAGGCCTGAACCCACTTCTGCGTTTACAATAATAAATTTTTGGAAATGCTATTCTTGTCTTAATTCCGATTTTGCGAAAAATTATCTCTTTTTTAATTAATCGTGATTTGTTGAAATGCAATGAAATCAGTACAATGTTAGCTTTTCATCCACAATGCTAATCAGAAACATCAAACTGTAGTGTTCAGGGAGGGAAAACTCTACAAAATTTTAGATGTTGTAAGGCAATAACTTCGTTTATTTTAAAATAAATTTCGGCAGTATCTCCAATACCATTAATAAAGCGATTGGTTCCTATACGCCTTTTTATTACTCAGACAATATAAATTATAAAAAACTGTAGACAACGCAATAACATATATTTCAAGAGCAAAAAGTATAACTTGATTAAATATTACACAAATAATATTATATATAACCACCGAATATGACGTCTCTATGGAATATATATTGTATACATGCTGGAAACCCCAATTCAGATCCAAGTCTCAATTTAGATAATACATTTCCCTGTTAATAGGCAAGGTCAATGAAAAATATTAAATAAATACCCATTTTCACAAGAAAAATGTGTATAAATCAATATAAAATGTATGATAAAAAGGTATTTGTTACATACCTATACAACTGGCTATGGAGCGGCGTAGCGTCCTCTAAACTTTCTACGGCAGATTGGCCAACTGGTCAAAGACGTCGTATTATGTACCAGAAGAAGGCTTTTTTGACACGCCTATTTATGTGATGAAAAATTGGTATATTGTAGATGGTGTTATGGTTCACAGGTATTGTAATTGGGACATATTGCTTCAGCATGGAGAGGAACTAAGTTCAATTTTTGAAAAATTTTATTTTTCCTAACCTTTTATGTCATTCACATTTTAATTAAAACCTACATATAGTGTGACATTCGATAAATACACGAATAAAATAACCCAATTTGTATCAAGCTGAAATGATCCGATCTCGTTGTGGCTGTGGTTATTGAATAGTAACAAAATTAGTGCAGAACTTTCAGCTGTATGAACTGACCTACATCTGCTCTTATCCAACGTTCTTTGGTTTGGTGCAAAAGTGTAAGTGCTGCCAGAAGCGTTGGAACAAATTGCTAGAATTTTTTTAAATATCGAATTTCTACATATTGTATCTCCTTTATCATTCGGAGAACTGAGTTTATTAAAAGCGTGATGCTTGTTAAATTTATCGTTGTTGAATCAATGTGTTGAATAGATAAAATTGTATGAATGATATCAGATCTCCGGTTGCTTTTTCCAAATTTTACCATTAAACTATAGTGCAATACAATTGATAAATTTTTAATATCGACATAAAAGTTAAATTTTTAATATCGACGAAAAAGTTAAATTTTGACGAAGTAATCAAATTGTACTAGATGTGATGATGTCCTCTATTTCCATTCTCGGAACTTGGATCGCAAAACGCATTACATGTGCCAAATTTGGCAGAATTCCATATGAGTGCTTAGAAGATATAAAGCTAAGAATATGTGAATTAAATCGGTCATTTGTGTAGGAGCTGCCAAAAGTTACGAGGCTACCTTGTCGATTTTCTAGGTTTCCGTTGGCTTATCAATCAATGCAATAGGCATAGTTCACAGTCCACGGCCTATAAACCTAAAATTACAGTGGGAACATGAGAACATTGCTAAATTTATGTGAGAGACGCTTTGCTTTCGGAGAAGCAAAGAAAATTTTACAAAAATTTAGTGCAATAAATATGCTCATTTGTATGGGAGATACCAGGAGAGGCGTGGAAAATCAGTCGATTTTTTTAAATGTTCCCAAGCACTATAAAAACAAACACAAAAAAAAATGCAAGTAGCTGCCGGGAACTAATTGAATTTGGAAAAATCAATCAATTTGTATGGGATATGTCAAAAAGAGTGGAAATCAGCTACGACCTGGAAAGAAATTAGACTATGCCGCCATAAAAAATCATGCAACAAATTTTGATCAAAAAATACTTTGCACTTTAAACGTTGCCTTCCTGGTGCCTGGGTGTATTTTGTCTAATTTGTAAGCTGAATGATTCATTTAGTACGTAGTAATTTTGACGTAATCCTGAGGAATATTCGGTAAATACTAGACGATTCATCTATTTGTTCATTTGTTGTTTCCAGCCACACCTAGTTAAGCGTAACCCGCCAAAAATACCGATTTTTTTTGCTGCTTTTTTTATGTATAATTTTGCGATAGGCCTTAAACTTTTATTCGCTAAACATTACTCAATTTAGTTAAATTGTGTGTATTATATTCGCTATGGTTATCTGGTACTTAGAAAACTTTATCTACTAATATAAATACTTTTATACTTTTTGTTTTTATTCTTATCAGGAAAGACATGAACCTCAAGTTCAAACAAGCGATTGCCTCAATTGAAATTGCTTTCAACATTTCATTTAATGTTAGACATAATATTGCTGATAAATTTTAAAAAAATCAGTTTTAATTATATAATTCCATTATAAATTTTTAAATAAATTTTTTAAAACTTATCATCAAAATTATGTCTAATTTTTTTTTTTCAATAACAAAGACTAAAATAACACTATAAAAGATTCCCTATGCATTAAATGTTTATATTAATTTTTTGTGTTTTCAACTATTTCATACCTATTTATCAGTAACGTAACGTGGACACATCAAAGAAATGACCATATTATCGCCTTTGGCCACTCGCAGTGATGTGGTCTATCCCAATAACGAAAGAGTGACGAAATTGTGAACAACATCATGTGACAACTGAAACGTTGAAACGTTGTTCCCCAAATCAAACAAAAAAGAAAATAACAGAAATCTAATTATTATTATTTTCTAAAACAATTATTATCGATTATTTTATATTATCATGATTTACATTTGCATGTGGTTGAAAATTAGTTTACATATTGTGTACTATTCAATTTTGTAATCTAAAAACAATGGACCAAAACAACTAAATGTTCACCGTAAAATCATTTATTTTGTTGGTCTGTGAACAAACACAACCTATTAGCACTTTGTGGCAACAATGGCTTAACAAATTTCTGCCATACTGCTGATTCCATCACAGCGAAACCACAAATTATTACAAATGGAAAATTTAAATAATAAACAGTAAAGAAGAAAAAATGTTCCTCCCTGTTTCCTTCACCCCTGTATTGTCACCAAGCATTAGCACTTCAACCGAAATTGGTTCATACCTTTTTTGCTGCCTTTTTATTGAATGGAACTTGAAACTATTGAACACAGCTGTTAAATGTGGTACAAACAGCGACATCGAGAAATTGTAACAACTGTTCAATTCGGAGAAAAGAAAGAAACTCTTAACTATTGTTCGGGGTTTCAACAAAATTCCGGGGTAATAAACAAAATGGAAACAAAATTGTTTCAATGACACTTCTTTCCCCTTTCTATAGTTATTTATGCTTATCGTTTTTGGGGTGGTCACAGTGAGGTATTCTGTGATATATTTTGAAGCAGCTGCACTTGTACTGCGGCTTTCAATTGTTCAGCACAAATAAATGACGCGGAAAGATTTGAGTTTGTATTACATTTTTTCACTAATGTTTGCATTTTGTTATCGTATGTTAATGTCAATCAATACATTTGTTAAGGGAACAAGAAAATTTGATTTTAATACAATTGAAGTTCGGTGTCAAGTGATGTAGTGTAAACAGGTGAACCTCAGCAAATGCGTTGATGCCAATACATTTAAAAATAAATACTATGAATTTTGATATTATAGAAATGACATTGATATACTCCAGGTTGATATATTGTGAAAATGCGCTTAACAACCCGGTCTATTCAATTTGAAGACAAATTTATTTCTGAAGTTTTTCGAATAACAATTGACAAATTATAATAAAATCATAACACATTCATAATATGTCAAACAAATTAATACAAGTAAACAAAGTGGAAAATTAGTACAGTATGTGTTATAAGTATCTGTATACTCGTTATGAAACTTCACACACACAGCCTAATTTTTGCCAGATCGTAGTTTTAGGTTGTAACTCCTAGTAACATAAAAGGTTGCTTGGTTAACATCATATTCTTTGTGGTACCTGCTCGGTTTAACACATATATTATTATCTGATTAGAATCAATTCAGTCTAATTTGACACACCTTAAAATTTTGCTGAGTTATCGTTCAAGGATAAAAACGGACTACATTGCCGCTCTCCTTTTGGTACCTGATATGCAAATTATCCGATTTTCTCATATTAATTTTTTTCTGTAACTCTGTGCAGACGGCAGCTACTCGAATACTTGACTTTTGTTTCGATCTATAATTCATGGTGAAATCTGAAAAACTCGATCGATAAACGATGCCGATGTGTAACCCTAAATCCGTAGTTTCATGTATTCTATCCTGTTGCTCTAAACTCTGTCAAATTTAGTACATGTTAAGGCTTTGCTAAGATAGGCAATGAAAATAGAACGCATGTAACGCCAAATTCGTTAATTGCAGCAACTCACATTTTCGTAAATTACATTACATTGCAACGCTTGATGAAATATGAACAAATCGACAGTAAGTTAAAATTTTGCTTCTTTTATTGCTCTTTAATTCAGAGTTTCTTTGATAACAAGCTAGCGATTTCTAACGCCGGTCACTCATTTGTACCAATGCAAAAGGAAGAAGGCACATGCAAGCCAGTTGCCTTAATTGCAATTTCTGTACTGATTTTTGGATCAGAAAGGAGAACAGAGAAACAATGAAACAAAACGTTAATAGCGTGCTGTCTAGCAGCATACATGTGCATGATTTTTCAAAGGTCGATCTTTTTTGAAAGAAATAAGTTGCTTAGATTAAGGAGATTTAGAGAAAAAATACAATTGTATTAGTTTTGAAAACCTATTCGTTTCAACAGCATTGGGTTCTAGCTAGTTGGAGCTCCAACGAAAAATTCCAAACAAATTAATATCCAGAAACTCTACTTCCCGCTGGCCCCCAAGGTTACCTGATGATCTGACTGCACCAGACTTTTTTTTATAAGATTATGTCAAGCAAGATGTGTACAAAATGAACCAAGGAATTTGGCGGAATTGAAGAGTCAGGCTGCAGTGAATAATTTTCTGATAAGGTGTCCCATATGCGTGAATGAGCATGGCGGTTATTTACGGACAACCATCTTCAAAATCAATTAGTTATATAAATGAATTTTCCACACAATAAAAAAAAAACAAATAAATGAAATACATTGATTAAAAAACATTTATTTGAACTTCTTATTGTAGCGCTAGTGGTGCGCCACCTTGTAATTATAACGATTCATTATAATGCTTGGAACTCGCCATTTTTGATTGCAGTACTTGATCCTTTTGAGTTAGTTTGCGACCAATTCTCGTACATTTCTGATGGTACGTTTAGGGATTACCCGCGTAGCCCGGTCTTTGATGCAGCCTCACAAAAAAATTTTACGGTGTCAAACCTTGGTGGCCAATTGACGTTGACGTGAAATATAAAATAAAATTGAATTTTGTATACAAAAAAAAAAAAAAAATAGACAAATAAATAAAATACATTGATTAAAAAAATGGTTATTTGAATATCTTATTGTTGCGCCACCCTGCACTTAGAAAGTAATATCAGTGAATGGCAAATATTATATGCCACTTTCGGATCTTTCGAAAGACCAAGTCAGGAAAAAAATTACTTGAAATGGCATAAAAATGATGCTCTTAGGTCGATGTTCACAATGGCAGAACTTAATGAAGCTCGAATTGCTCTTCCAAGCACCATATTCTTCAGGTCTAGAACCGGTCATCACTATCTGTTTTCATAAGATTGCACGAGGGAAGAAGATCCTAGCACCATACTCTCCAGATTTTGCACCGATTCTCATTGTTAGCAAATGTCAAAAGGTGGCTCAATGGGAAAAGATTTGGTATGATGATGTAGTCAGTAAAAAAACTAAAGCGGGTTTCGTTGGTCCTGGCAAATGTTTCTATGAGAAAAGGTCAAATATGTTAAAGAAGCGTTGAACTGATTATATCACTCTTGGGGATAATACTAATGTCAAAGCCGAATTTAGCAAAAACCAGCACAGGAATTTCGGTCAGGACATAGCACACAACAAAAGAAGCAAATTTATAACTTATTGATCGTAATTATTATATCCTACTGTCTTCTACTTAGAAATTAAAAGGAAGCCACTGACTTCTGCTAAGCTTGCAAATTTGTGTGTGAGGTAGATTATTTGCATTCGCAGAATTAATTTTAATAAAGTCATGATGGTTGCTAAGTTGTACTCAAATTTATAGAATAGAAAAAAGATGAATTGAATAAGATAATTTATTAAAAAGATACCAGAAAGGGCGTGATTAACTTTATATAACTGAAAAAAACACGTTACAGATTAGGTATCACAGGGGTTATTCACATTTTGCTTAGAACTAACCATACCATACACACCCTATGCCAAATTAGAGCATATTCAATGGAACTGCTTGAAAGATAAGAAGTTAAGAATATATTGCTTAAATCGGTTATTTTTCTGGAATATGTCATGGCTATTTCGGGTATTTTTCTCGAATTTTGATAGACACTACAAACGAAACCGATGAAACCGATATTCTGCAGTCCACGATATGGGAGGTGCCAAAAGAGGTTCGACAATTACCCACCCTTTAATGTGTACCACACTTGATTGGAATTGTTTTAACTGAATAGTAGATAGAAACCTAAGAATATTCTCGTATTGTTAATACGGTCAATTGTATGGGAGGTAGAAGATGAGTGGTTGGCTGATCAATTTCCTCAAAGTTTAGCAATAATCCTACAGCGAAACACTGGGGAAAATATTAGACGTTACAGCGAAAAATTTTGTATTTCGGAAAATCGGAGAATTTGTACCAGAATCGACGTGATAATGCGGTATATCTGCTGTCTCAAATATTATCTCAGCAAACCTTTAGTGTGTTCCAAACTAAAAACGCAAACCTAGGAATACAGGGATTAAATCGGTTATTTGTGTGGAAGGCTCCAGAATTAGCGTGGTTAATCGGACAGCTTTTTCAAATTTTGCGCTGTATTATAAGAAAATGTAATGAACAACAATTTAGGTTTTTGCAGTGTATGGATTAGGAGTACCATGGGAAAAAATTGAATGTCGGAAAGTCGCCAATTTATATAGAAGGTACCAGAAGGAGTTGAGATCTGGAGGAATATAAAGTATGCCGCGTTATAAGAACTTTCATTAAGATTGTCGATAATTATCATGCCAACTTGTCAGACAGACTTGTCGACTTAAAATGACATGAAATTAATTTTTCTAAAAGATGGTTTATTCCTTCCGAGTGTAACATTTTTCTCATTTCATTATCATTAGGGTGAACGTATAATAATATCGATACACTATGCTACCTGTTGATAGATTTATGGTAACGGTCTTCTTGAGTATAAGAAATTGTTACTCCAAATGAATTTTGAAAGCAACGGTAGAATAAAGCAAAATAATTATTGCATAGTTTGCCGAAATGTGTTATAATCAAAGATTTGAATTTTCATTATAGCTACACCACTCGAGAATATATAGGGAAGAGGCATTATAAAATAGTGCTTCCGTCCAATGACCACCCAATATCAATGTTGCAAATAATATTTCAATATAATAAAAAAAAAAAAATGACAAGAGAAGATTTCATATTTAGGCACTGTTTGAGATAATTTGACGATATTGAACATTACATTTGGTGTCGTAGCTGCATAATAACCAAACACAGATTTAGGGTATTTGTTGATAAGAATGTAGTTATTTACCACGCCCCTTCTGGCAACCCACATATTTTTGCTTCAATATAAATGGACACTGAGCGTCAGGTTACCTGACTTAAGTTCGTGTACTAATGTTATTCTCGTTTCTAATTACACATTTTATTAGATTTATCTGTACAACAATTTCACCGACTTTCAATTGTCTTTTTGCTCTCTCTGTCACGATCTCTGTAAAAATTTATTATTACCACATTAAGGCAAAGACCTGCCCAAGCCACACCATTATGTATATGTCGCTTATTGATTTAGTACTGGGGTTGTTACTCATTGTATCTTTATGAAGTTGTTATGTAATACTTGAAAAATACCGAACAAGTGTTACTAATACCATAGCATAACGGTCCAATTCAGTGGCTATAAATTAACGAAACTCCAAATTTCAAGAATAGTTTCTAAAGAGGTTTGGAAAGAATACATTCTCTTGTCAAGTATTTCAATTACATTTATTCGCATTTGTTCTCAAATTTCGGGGCTCTTGGCTGCTTTGTTATGTAGTAAAAACACATGACTTTGATATTAAGTGCTTCTAAACGAGATTAAAAATCGATTATTTTCAATTATTTTGTTACATTCACGTTCCAATATTCAATACTTTAGGCAAGCATTTGCTCAATCTTCGGTTGTTCCGTCCGCACAGGAGATTTCATCTAGAAATTCTCAACTAGTGTGGAGTGATGAACGCACACATACACACGCATATAACACAGTCGCCCAAAAGAGTCCTCAAACTCGAAATAAATGAATGAGTGACTGGATGAGAATGCATGAATAGACGGATGAACGGACGGACAGATACACATTGAATTGTACATATGATCTTGTTCATGCATTGCATTTGAAACATTCAACAACCGAATCATTCATAGAATCAATTGAATCATTCAATGCAGTCAGTCAGTCATTGATTTCACATCAATTTTGCCTGCAAGCAAGCAAGTAAGCGAGCTAGAGGTGGTGAAAATGGTGGTGTTGTCTCTGGTGGTGGTATCGTTACTGGTTTTATATCCAATGCTGCCAGTCTGAACAGCATTTGAGTGGTTTTGGGTTATTTATTAAACTGCGCGTTTTTTGATTGCTTTTTTTTTTTTTTGCTTTATATTACGGCAAAGGGACTTTGGTGTCCCTTTTTGTTCTGGGTTTTCAAGCATTACAATAATTACATTATACCCTGTTACAGTCACTGGATTACTATTTTACAACTACGTTATTCAGACGGGATGACAATTTATTTTATTTGGCTTGGTTTAGAGGGGTTGTGGATAAACCATCCAACCTTTTTCTCAATATTTTGTTATATTTGAGGGTTTTCTTGTAAATTTATATGCGTTTCGGTTTCACATCCCTCTCCTTTTCTGTTTTTCGTTTCAACTCAATGAAGTGTTTGTGGTGTCGTTAATTTACGAGTATTTGAAATGCTGCTTCAACAAGGGTTTGGGGAATTAAATGCTTTGATTTTAATTATTATTTATTGTTACATTTATTGACAGTAACGCCATCGTCAACAAGTGGTAATTTTTTGTGTGCTGTGTGAAATGAAGAGAAAAAAATTGGGTCTTTCCCTATTCTTTCTTCCGTTTTCAATGTAAATAAAATACCTAAATCATCATGCTTATATAGTAATCTTTAGGTCTTATAGGTTAATCTCGTAATACGTATCCTTCAAGCGAAATGAAAGGGGTTTGTGGATAAACTTACGCATAATTGTTATGGGGAAATACTTGAACAATTTTTTCGAGAAAAACATCGGGAAATATTTTTAGGAATATTATAATCAATAGTGAAGAATTCTCTGCAAATACCTATTTGTTTATGGTAGTGATGTCAAGAAAAAAAGCGAAAATACTAGAAGTTGTGAAAAAATAATATTTTCAGCTCTTCTTATAAATATGTTTATATATATTTTGTTTTTTTATGCTTATTTATATCTTCCAAGCAAGCACTTTTATACCATTCTGAAAACTTAGCAAACAAACAAAAAATGTTCTATTGAAATGAAAAAATGTTTCAGAAGGAAAACTTTTTCAATGCTACAACAGCTCTTGCTAAAATGCAAAGAAGGCGAATTGTTTCCATCTTGTGGCAAGCTTATGTTGATTTCATTAGTGATTATACGAATTTTCAGCAATTTGCTCTAAAAATTTGGTTGAATTTCTACTTCGGTGAATGCAATGGGGACCGTAATTTAATGGTGTTTTTTTTACCCAGAACTGCTCCGTTTCAACGGCATTTGGTGCATACAAAATGGAGCAACATAAGCAGATCGGTTAAGGCGGAGCTCCAACGAAAATTCCCAAACAGATTAATATCCAGAAACTCCAACTTCCGCTGGCCTCAAGGGTCACCTGACCTGACTGCATATACTTTTTTGTGAGGTTATGTCAAGCAAGAGGTGTACTAAGCGAAAGCAAACCCTTCAGGTCGCAATGAATGAATTCGCTAATCAAGTAATTTGGAGATCATTTATGTAAAATAAATTTAAATTTTCTATTCAATAAAAAAAGAAATAAATGAATCACATTGATTTAAAAAAAGGTATTTAAATTTCTTATTGTATTGCTATAATAAATATATTAAAATTTTAAAACAACATGGTGTTACATACCACGAACAAGGTTTGGGAGAACTTCTCACATTCAGTGAACTTACAGGCACTTTATTTTTAAACTGACTCAACAGTATCTACGGTTTAATATCGATCCCGAATGTCAGCATTTACTAAAATTGTACATAACTCGGACCAAAACTTAAGATGTGGGTCGTACACTTGGAGGTGACCGCAGATCAAGTAATGATAGGCGGCTGTAACGTGGTTGCAACTCGCTGTTCTAACCATTATGCCACGCCCGGTCCCCGATTTAATAACAATAATTTGGAATTTTCCAATTTTCTAATTTTGTTATTTTCCAAAAATTGCTTAAAATGCTTCCTTTTAGATCGTCTCAAGAGCCGGCTTTCTTCACTCCTTACTGTGATACTAAAAGGGTTTCCGGTTTTCATTTAATCTATCAGTTTCATTTTTTTCCTTTAACTTAAATAATCTAATTTATTTTGTGTTCTTTTTTTTAATAATTTAAAGTGTTTTAAAGTTTGACTCACCTCGGGAATATCACCAAAAAAAAAAAAAGAATCTGGGAATATGTGAGCTACATAAATATGGCGTGGTTAAGCAGTAATACTTATTTATTTTTTCAATTACATCAAGCTTTAGGTAATGCAAAGCAATTGGCAAAAACGTAAGCAACTGTACTCGTAGCCTACGAATAAGAGATTATAGCAGACAAATAAAATTTTGATAAAAATGTAAAATAATTATTGGACGGATAGGAATATAAGGCATTTTTGAAATGAAAATTTGTTAAATTTTTCGTTTGAATAATAATTATTTCCGTAATCACTCACAAGAATAAACTGCGTTATTACTCCATATTTGAAATCCTTCGTGACCTATTTAGTTGGTAGCATTATCGGTTGCATCCAAAAGACACGTAAGGTGTAAATACGTATGCAAATTGGCCGATTTAGAAAAAGTCTGTGGCCATCTATAACCTGAAAGCCAACAGACAGTAAGTTGTGTGAACTGCTTTCAGTAAATCATAATTTTGCTTCGTTTATTGTAGTTAATTCAGTGCAGTGTCATCTTTAAAATAGTTTTTTTAAGAACTTGGCGATACTTTTCGTGATATTTCTTTCTCCATGGAAAAAAATTCACTTTTATTCTTTTTACGGATATGATTATTAGCAGAAAAATTAAAGTTTGATAAAACGGTAAATCTGTGTGGACGGTGCCAGTAGGGGTGCGGCAATGCCTTCTATTTCCAATATTCAATTTGATTTGCATCAAATTTGTTGAAAAAATTATGAGTCTGAGAATTTATGGGTTAAATCCGAAGGCACCGTAGTTATTTGGCCGATTTATCTAAAGTTTTACACAGAGTTATAAATAAATACAGTGATAGAAAATATAGGCTATTTCAGTCTATAAGATATAAATTGTAGAAGGGAAATTAAATTTCGAAAAATCGATTAATTTATATATGACTTACCAGAAGGGAGGACCATGGCTTGGTAAGTACTTATGGTCCACCAATTTCTACTAAATTTAGAAAAGCTAGTTTATTTCAACTGAAATTGTTTCAACAAGATTTTATTTGGATTATAAAGAATTATTACAACTGAATAATTGATCTAATTCTACCAAACACTATAAATCAGTATAATGGACAAAAAATCGAGCTTCTACGAATGAGGAGTTACAGGGAATAAATTGAATTTAGGAAATTGTTCGATTAGTTCATGGCATCAGAATTAACCACAACCTATCCACTTGCTTCCATTTCAAGATCATTATTAGCAATATAGCCTTCCAAAATGTATAAACAGAGTTTTTCTGCGGTTTCAAGGATAATGTCCCAAAAATCACTACAACTGAAGTACAAAATAGTTTTGGAGGGGGGAAAATAGTGTCAGGCTGTAAAGTTTCTAGAATGTAATCATACTATATTAAATACAGTCATAGATATATTTTGGTGTTCAAACAGGAAGTTTCTGTTAAAATGAGAATTTCTTGCCAGGATGTTTAGTTTGTGTAACTATTTGAAATAAGATATAATTCAAATAGCATTGTACAACTATATATGGCTCACTAAACTACGATCATATCTGTTCATATTGGTGGCATTTTAATCTCTTTATGCCACTATTGAACTGGTATACCTCGGAAACTGGAGAAGATCTTACTGAACTTAAAAAACCATTAAAATCGTTGTACCGGACTTAGTCATAATCAGCACATTTGTTCACACTTCAGAGCTATTCATATTTTTATAAAAAAGAAATATATATATATGTACAGGGTGTCTGGCGGGAAGGTATACTACTTAGTTTTGTTTATAATTTTTGATTGAATGAACGGGAATGAATCTTATATTGGTAAATGTTTTATTTAATGTCGGCAATTATGTATGGAATACAATATCAGATAAATGTCCGCCTCTGTTAGCCTCACAAATGCGAGCCATTTTGAGCACATTTGTCCTTGTATTCTCACACATTTCACGCCGTATTTCATTAATTTCATCATGAATATTTTGTTTGAGTTGCTCAAGCGTTTCTGGTTTGTTTGCACAAACATTGCTATTCAGATATTTCCACAAAAAAAGTCCGGAGCAGTTAAATCAGGCGACCGTGGAGGCCAATCAACATCACTATTTCTTGAAATAACTTGTTGTGGAAAGAGGTCTCGCAGTAATTCCATTGTAATCTTGGCTGTATGCGATGTAGCACCATCTTATTGATACCACATGTTAATCAAGAACAAAGCATTCAGTTGTGGCGTAAAAAACTTTTCAATCATATTACGATATAGCTCCCCATTGACAGTTACCGTTACGCCCTTTTTAGTTTCAACGAAGTAAAGTCTAATGATTCCTCCTGATCAAATTGCACACTAGACTGCCAGTTTTAATGGATGCAAAGTGACTGATGAATAATTTGAGCATTTTCCATTGCCCAGAACCGACTATTCTGTTTATTCACATATCCACTCAAATGAAAATGTGCCCCTTCACTCACTATGATGTTTTCATTTATTTTATTGGCATATGTACGGCGGCTTATATGGTCTTGTGGAAGAAACTCTTGTGTCAATTGTGGCCAAAGTTGTCTTTTTTTAAAGCAAGCAAGCAAGTTTTCAGTCGATCTTGCAGTACGTTGTGCCCCATGCTTGGCCCTATCAGCTACAAACCCTCTTTCTTCGAAATCATTTACTACACGATAAATAGTGCGTCTTGCTGGCACGTTGTTTTTTCCAAAAATTTCACGTAACTCGTCGTCACAGTAACCGATGGTTGATATTGATAAAATGTTTTAACAATTAAAACACGTTGATTTATTGAACATTTTTCCATAATAAATTTGCCACGTCTCTACTTCACGACTGCCAAATATGAACCGTCAAGACTAATATTTACCAAAATGGCGGCAAAACAAAGAAGTATACATTCCCGACGGACACCCTGTCTGTAAGACATCTGTTGAAAATGTGTTTAATAGGGTAAACTAAAGGCAGTGATAGTTAAATTTTGGAATACGAACATGAGCTTCTGGTGAAATGAGCCGAATACAACTACATATGCTTCATTAAACTGCGGTCACATTTTTTTATATTAGTGACATTTTGGACGATCTATTCCCTTACGCTTCCTAAAAAATTATATTTCGATAAATCTGTTAATGTCTATGCGAGGGGTGCTGCATTCCCCTCCATTTTCATCACCTGAACTTCGTTTGCGAAATGCATGCATTTGTGGTAAATTCGACGGAAAGTTGTGATTAAGTTTAATTTTTTTAAGTTTAAGTTGCGCTTAAGCTTAACATTATTTGGCCGGATTATTTGAAAATTTGACCGGGAATTGTAAATCAATACAAAAATCTAGGCCACTTCAGCCTACAAATTGAAAGTTTAAATACCACTTCAACACTACTACCACTAACAAAAATTCGATTTCGAAGATTGCCCAAAAAAATAAAATTCAAGAGGTGATCTCATTAAACTACAGATTGAAGTTATATATATATATATATATATATATATATATATATATATATATATATTTTGGAATACTAACAAAAGCTTCCGATAAAATGAGCCTTGTATAACTGTGTATGTATGCCTCATTAAATTGTGGTCACATCTGCTCATATTAGTGGTGTTTCCATCTGTTTATATCCCTATGAAAGGTTTCCTAAAACGGGCTCACGGATACTTTATTTAAAAAGGAATTCGTTCATACGAATATCTATCTCTTGTCTTTTCGATGGTAAAATGTATTACTTTTATTAACACATTTGATTTTTTTAAGATTGCTATCCGGAAATGATAAAATTTCTTTCTGTTTATAAACAGAAAACAAAAAAAAAAAAAAATTCAGCTTCAAAAAATTTATTAAATTTTGTGTGCTATGAATTTATAAGCAATTTATGAGTTTTTACAATTTCGTCTACTTAAATGCCCACTAACTATAAAGAAACCTTAATAATTTTCCGTAAATGAAATATCTTCCTTTGTGGTGTTTATTGGTCTTATCATATGATAAATATCACACGCTGAGATTAATTGCATTTAGAATTTTCTCTACCATAAATCTTTTACCTATCACTTTGTCAAAGAGAAGCACGAGTCAACAGTAGAGATTAATTTCCGGTAGAAATTTGTCTCTAATTCATGCAATTAATTACACATTGTAGCTATTGTTGCTGCTGGCGGCAAGGCTGATGTCTGCTAATGGTTGTTTGTTTGTTTTCAGTTGGCGATGCTGATGCTGCTGTTATGCCTGATGCTGTTGCTGTTTGTTGTTCGCTAAAGATTAACATTAATTACAACAGCAGCTGATGAACTATTTAGAGGGTGTTTAGCCAGAGATTTTCATATAAACTTTTGCCTTTATAGAATACAAAAAATAATTTCCTGAACTATTGCCTCAATGCTGGCTGATGTTTTCCTATTCCAGTGTCACTTTTTGAGCCATTGAGCTTTATTAATGGCATTAAAAAAACATGACATATTTCGCTTTTGTTCATAGACATATTACAAAATTGTTGTCTTTCATTTAAAACATTGACACATGGCACAATATATAAAATAGCTGATTGAAAACACAGCTAGTCTAGGTATTGTTTCGTTTCGAACAAAGTAAAAGAAACAAACTTTAATAAATGACTTTCATCACTCTTAGCTGTATGTGGTGGCCACACGATGAAAAGCTCACCATTTATTTGTGTTTCATTACAAAACATGTAAATTGTCGTAGAAATTTTGATTCAATCCCCTTTGTTTTCCTTGGGCCTTCGATTATTCTGTGTTATGATTTTCATTTTTGTCGCTGTCATCGTTGTGTTTTTATTTTTATTGTCGCAGTATTGTTGTTTATAAATAAATAATTATGTGTTTTTTGTTATATTTTCTTGAGACATTTATGTCCTTCTCTCTCTGTCATGACATTTATTATTTATGTGTCCGTAGGCGAGTAAATATATCATAATCGGCTAGTAAAGTTTATGAAACCATTTAAACGTTGGCATTTTGAGTGTAGAGTTAAGATGGAAGTGAAGAAAATAAAACTTAAATGGAATGCGTGACATTTTCCCATCCAGCATGTTGCTGTCAAACAACTTCCCAATGTATGTATTAATAAATGTTACGATTTATTTTCGTTGATATTTACAAGAAACATTTTAGTGAGTGATAGCTGAAGTGTTTTACACTTTGTAAATGAAAATCAGCTTTGGAAATTATGAACTATGTAGAAAATGTTAGGCAATAAATCCCATCAATAACCAAAAAAATAATCCCGCATTTACCGAATTTAAAGTCATATACAGGGTGGCGCAACAATTATGCTACAATAAGAAATTCAAATATTTTTTTTTAATTAATGTATTTCTTTTATTTTTTATTGTATAGAAGATTCAATTCTATTTTATATTACTAACTGGTTTTGAAGATGAGATAAACCGTCAAAGATCTCCATTCTCATTCACGCAAATGCGATACCTGATCAGAAAATTATTCAATGCGGGATTGCCTCAATTATCCTTTTAATAGACTGCTGCAATCCAGTAAAATTCCTTGGTTTCGTTTAGTACACCTCTTGTTTGAAAAAAAAAAAAAAAAACTATAGCGCAGTCAGGTCAGGTGACATTGGTTGTCGACGGAAAGTGGAGTTTCTGGATATTAATTTGTTTGAGAATTTTCGTTGGAGATTAGCCATAACCGGTTTATCTATTAGCGCAGTTGCTCCATCTTGCTGTAACCAAATGCTGATGAAACGGATCCGTATTCGATACAGTAAAAACAAACTCCTTCAATATCTTTAAATAAAGGTTTCGATTGACAGTGGGCAGTAGCACGATTCGTGAGCCGCCTTCTATATTTAGAATTGTACTGTTCAATGACTATGGCGAGATTGTTTTACAAGGCGTTTAATACTACGAGTAGTGGTAAGTGTCGAATAGTAGTTCAAATTCGCTGCAAATAGTCAACTGATTTCTTAATACATTAAAAAACCGTTTATGAACCGGTATAGAAATTTCAATCAGCTGAATTGACTTACATACTTCTTCGCCCATGAAGACCAATGGCATAGTAGTTAGACGTTCGGAAGTTTAGTAAAACTGAAGCCCCAAACAAAAAAAAACAAAAAAAAAAAAATGTAGGTACCCATCCATATTCAACAGTGAAGTAAAGTTTCATCTTCTGACGTTTCTGTAAATTTCATATTTTGCTTCGTGCTACTATAATTTGAGTAAGCGGTGAGAGGTAAAAAAATTGACCTGGAATATATTCTTTTCCTTCAGGAATCGTAGCACCAACTTTGAACTCAGTTTTCGATACGGAGAAAAGACGAAGCTAACACACTTTATTTTTTTTTTTAGCCCATCCAATTTTCCATTCCAGGAACACCACAAATTTCATCTATATCACTGTAATGGTGTTTCATAGTTTGGTATTGTATTTTCCATTTTCTAAACTATGGACCCTTACAATTGCTAATATTTACTTGCCTATTTTCACTAAGAATTTATACAAAATTATTCCTTTAGCATTCCATTTCTTATGTAAAAACGAAATAATTCCTGGCCAGCTGTAGTTCTTCAAATGGAAACACCATTCAACTAATTTTAGCAAACAAAACTTATCACACATATCAAATCACTAGAATAAGAAAACAATAAAGGAAATAATGAAAAACAAAATCCGACTTTAATGATTGCATTTTTAGTAACCTGACAGCATTTCCGTTTCCTTTAACACACAAACGCCCATAGGCAAACATACACACACAGTGTTTATTGCAGAGGGACTGAGGAGGAATAACAAACACAGCTGTTACCTATTTGCCAATACCTTAAGTAAACCAAATACAAAGCAATGAGAAGTAAACAACAGAGGCAGAATCATAGCCCAAAAGTCAGCTTTCAAGCTACTTACATATGGACTAAATGTTACTAAAAGAAATCAATAATCGAAACTACTTAAGAACTCACTCAATCACAACATCCTTTTGGCTGTTTGCAAACTATCAGTTCTGGTTACTGCTAGCAATTGATACGGGGATGGATGGAGGCATATGGTTGGGTCAATTTCTCAGCAAAAACAACTTTTTTTTTGCAAATTCATATAACCAAATAAAACATAGAAAATAAAAGCCACAAATAAACAAATGAACAAACCAGAAAACAGAGGGATGAGTGTGTGCGAAACAAGAGAATATTCGCTATTTATGAAAAGTTTTGGTTCAAAAACACGGGGAAGAATATTGTATATGATATTTGTTAAATCAACCACAACTGCCACCATCCACCTATCCACAAGTAATTCAATTTAGGTTTTACGATCCTCTCGTGCATAGCCTGAACTCACAATTTCGGTTACGTTTATGTTTGTAAACGAATCCCCTCACTTTCTCATAACTTTCCTGTTACACTTTTAACCGTTCACACATGCTCAACGCTGTAAAAAGCAAATCCTTTCTTGTACACCCATCTAAGAATCCCCTTTCTTCCTTGTAAATGAATACCGAGTTGTTGAGCATTTCCGTTTGATAGCTCCCGAGCAGTCGCTTGAGTTTTTCACTTGGTCATTTGTATTTGTTGCCGCCACCAGTGCGCCCGAATAAACTTGAAGCATTTAAGTTGGATTTTTTGAATTTATTACTGTGTTTCCGCAGTTCCAAGCTTATTTTATCGACCCTTTTTGATATTTGTGCACAAACGTAAAAAAAGTTGGTCAACATTATTCCTCTTAAAAACGACAGCCTTGACTTGTAGTTTGAAATTTTTTTTTCCGTTTTTTTTTATGGCTAAGTGAGAATTTACACACACAACAAACTCACACATACGTCGAAACAAAAGCTCTCATATAAATGTGGCAGTGGCCAGCTTCAAAGGAATTTTATTCCCTCTCCACTCGAGTATGTCCTCGTGTAGGTTGTAGATATTTGTGGCGTTTTGTTCGTTGTTCGCCGGAAGAGCAAAAACTCTTTTGTATTGTTCGTATGCCCACTTATGTGTGCTTGCACTCACACTTGTTCATAATATGATTATATTTCCGTTTCATAAAGGTCACATTTCTTAGGCGAAAGTGAAATTGATTCATCTATGTGGGACGGACGAGGATTTTTATTTCCATTTCGCCAAAAGTTTTTTTGGTGCAGGGTTGCCAAAGTTTTCCGAAATTGTATAGACTAGAGAGAAAAGCGTTTGAAACAGGACACTATAAAATCATTATTATTTCAGAATGCAGAAGAATTTAATTTTTAATATATTTATTCAGCAAACAGCTTTTCATGCTACTAATAGCGTCAATTTTACTGGAAACAAAGTCAATTTTGCACATGTTGATCATAAACCGTCTTTGAGATGGTCGCTCAAAATTTTGGTTGTGGGTTTTTGAATTTTTTTTTTTTTTCTAAACAAAATGTTTCTGCGAATGATTTTAAAATTTAGAGAAGTATAAAGTGCAGTAAAACGATATCCATTATTTGTTACATAGATGGTTTTAGTAATATGTATAACTATATAACTTGCGTTGTATAAATGCGTTTGGGTTACACTGGACGTCATTATAAAGATATGATTTTGTACTCAAGAAATTGCTTAGATGTTGCTCTTGTTGAAGTGCGCGTCAAATATGAACACCACTAAGCAAAAGAAGTGCTTCCATAGGAGCAGAAATTCACCACAATTTTGGAAACAATCACCAATCAATTTAACATAGGAAGGAAATAGTTTTTAAGGAGTGCTTTCTTCACATTTTCATGAGAGCTGCTACGGGGACAGTCTTAAAACTACCCCACCCGACGTATATATGGTGCCAGTAGTTTAAAAAAAATATAATTTTGATGAAAAGTGGTAAGCTTATAAAACATATGTTCGTTTCAAGGGGCCACGTTGTTTAGTATTTTTATTTATCAACCATTTTTATTTATTATCAAAATAAATGATCTCAGTGAATTTGTAAACATGGAAAAAATTGCATTCAATATTTCCATTTGAAAGGTCTCAGTCTAACCTTAATATTGGTTAGACTGAGTCCTTTCAAGTCGAGCTGGATCCTAATCTTGGGGAGTCTGCTCCTTCATTTACGACTGTAAAATATTGGGTAACAGAGTTTAAGCGAGGCCGTGCGAGCTGCCAAGATGAACACCGTAATGGTCGACCAATTGAGGTGTTTACGCCATACACGGTTATGAAAATCTACAAAATGGTATTGGATAATCGACGGCTCAAGGTGCGTGAGCTGGCTGAAATGATAGGCATTTCAAAAAGTGATATACAACGTATATCGATTAAAGATTTGAAGATGAGAAAGCTGTGCGTAATAAATCCGAATTTGTGGGTCAATTTGTAACCAGGGATGAGATACTGGTCCACCATTTCATACCTGAGATAAAGGAACAGTCAAAGCAGTGGGCTGGAATGGGAGAATCATGTCCAAAGGGAAGACGGTTCCATCTGCAGGCAAGGACATGGCATATTTTTATTGAGATGCGCATGGGATTATTTTTATTGATTATCTTCAGAATGGAAAAACCATCGACGGCGAATGTTATGCTAATTTATTGCAGCATTTCAGTAATGAAATTATGGAAAAAGGGCGCATTTAGCGAAAAAGAAAGTATTGCTTCATGAAGAAAATGCTCCAGTTCACACATCCATTATTGCGACATTAATAAATGAGAATTCGAATTGGTACGTGTTGAACATTATTCGTCAGATTTAACTCAATAGGATTATTTTGTATTTTCAAGCTTGAAATAGAACTTGAGCGATGGTAAAAGATTCGCTAACATTAAGGAGATGGAGTCTGCGGTTGATGGCTATTTTAAGGAGCTTGGCAGTCCTTACTATAAACAAAGTATAGAAGCTGTTAAACGTCGCTGGAACTAACAGTTATTTCAGTTTACTTTTTCAGTCGACAAAAAACTGTTGTTTTTGGGTCAGAGTTTTCAGGCTAAAATTAGACCATAAAAAGAGCTTGAATCAATGATATTGACAGTCGAATGTAAACAACTCAATAGTATTTAAGTGTAATGAAATTTATCAAAAACTACTGAATTTAGAGTTTGTAAGCGGTATAAAAGTGCTTATTTGGAAATCATAAATATGCATGTGTTGCGCTTTTGGAAGTGATGAAAATATTATTCTTTTTGAATGACTTCCAGATTTTTTGCTGGGCAAAAAGACGATAGGGACGAAAACACAAGCTGGGTGACTAAAAATGTGAATAATTTTTAGGGTCCTGGTATTGAAACATCCAAACGAGCTCAATGAGGTTTCTGTAATTTTGATGACAAAAAGACACCACGCTTTGGAAGGACAATTGTCGTAGATGTCAACAAAATAATGGAAATTGTAAAGCTGGGTACAAAAACGCTCGGAGTGTGGGTGCCAGATGAGTTAACACAGAAAAGTTTTATAGACACTGCGAACCACTGCTGAATTACAAAAAATCGATCTATTTCTGCAGCAGCTGGTGACTTGTGGTGAAAAATTTATTACTTACGACAACGTCAAGCGCAAACGGTCGTGATAGAATGCTGATGAACTGGTGCTAGCGGTGGGAAAGATTTTACTGCTCTAATCTACTGTACTGTACTGTATTCTCAACAATTGAACTCTCTGAAGGAAACATTCGCCCAATAGGAGAGGAACAGCGCTCATCAGAACAACGCCAGGCCACACACTTCGATACTAAATCGCCAAAAGCTTCGGGAGCTTGGCTGGCTGGTTATTTTGCATCCACCTTATAGTTCGGACCTATCATCAAGTGATAATCACCTGCTTAAAGAGTTTTTTTTTGTTGGTGTTTGAATTTTATGCAATAATCAGTAGACCCTGCTTTTTCCGCAAGCAAATATAAGAAGTGTGTATGCAAAATGCATACCATAAGTGTATAGTACAGTGTGCGGCACTCGAAGTGTTACCAATTCAAAATGAGGTAACATTGCCCAATTTTTATTTTATTTCTTTACTTTATTTACTTTTATTTAAAAACTTCAGAATATCATAAAAACATTTAAAAATTAAGAAAAATATGTTGTTGTCCGACATAGCCACCTTTAGGGAAATAATAGGATCCAGTCTGCTCGAGAGAATCCAGTCTGCGCGAATGTGATGTCATTCTGTCTCATTTTCGGCGAAGAGCTATCTTTAAAGCCTTGACAGTTTTATATTTTCTAGCCAATGTAACCATAGGGTTTTAGTCCGGGGAATATGGTGGCCATTGTTGTTAAGAAATGAATCTGGGAATTTTTTATTGAAAAAAAAGAGAAAAAAACAAAAACGATAGGTTTTACGGGCTGTAAGCGATGTTGGCGAACCTTATAGAAACGTCAAGTGATTTCCACTGAGTTTTAACTAGTTGTAGTATAGTTTAAAATTTTTTCATGGTAGACTTTTTGATTCTTGAGAGGAGAGCAAATTTTCAAGCTCGTTCCCAAAGTGCAAGTGCTTTAAAGTCTATCGGACGTCCGCCTCATTGGCGGTTTTTTATGCTACCAATACAATTGTAATGTGTAATGGTCCCATGCACAAACACTATGTCCCCAAATAAATGGCGCAATAACATTGTTGTGTTTGAATTTAATTTCGATAATTTTTTTTAATCGCGACGTAAAATAATGTGCTTCCTTATGTTTGTAAATAACGTATCCGACTAATGTTTGTCAAAGAACGGACGTGCTGTCACCAGCCGTTTAGCTGCCACAGCATCATGAAAATAGCAAGACTTCGAGTGCTTACCCCTGCATTGATACAGTCAAATTTGCATGATCACGAGTTCAATGTCCGATTCTGCTGCCTACCATCATTTCAGCAGCTGTCACGTCGATGTGTCTGACGAACACTTCGAGTAGACGAGTAATCAGCAAGCCTTGTAAACGCTTCGCAAAACGTAACATTCGGAATTGTCGCTAAACCGTAGGTCCCGTTGAATCAGCCTAAAAATAGAGCGGTGAGGGCTAACTGAGTATGAGAAGCTCCCTTAAGTCTCGTTCATGAAATGCAAGGGAATTTGTTTCGGTATATGTACACAACAGTTTCTTTGAAATTTTGCCTTTTCCATTTGAAGAGTCTTTTTAAATAACCCATATACTTATTATCGGGAACGGAGACAATAAAATAACACCATTAGTTCACCCCATACTTATTACAAAGATTTGCCTAAACTAGTCCTTTTTTGAACTTTTCCATTGCCCTGCAAATCTCAACCATGAGTCGGCGCAGCTAACACAATGTAATCATTTCAGAAAAAGACCTCCCTTTGCAAATTAGTTACAGTACGTCAATTTGTGATCGTCTGGAACTTCTTTACTTGTATCAGATTTAATTTGCTTGTTTACTAAGTTCTTATAGTTATTTTTGGGGATTCCTACCATGTTGCTGTACGTCTTTCTTTGCCTCCCAAAGTACTTGGTAAATAATAAAAATTTGTTTACTGCATTAGTAATGTTTTTACATTCTTTCATCGACGACAATTTAACATTTCATTTGTTTGAGTTGTTATTGACATTTTCGTCTTTACCCTCGGTCGTATATTTTGTTCCTCTCCTCTCTCTCCTTTTGTATTTTGATTCCACACCTAATACCTATGGTTAGAGCTAATGGCACTGCCGTCGCTATTACAGTCCTGTGTTTGTTGGTATTTTTGCCAGAAGTCCTATTTAGTTTATATATTTAAGGATTAAGTTTTAGATGACACAGCTGTTGTTATAATTTCACCGAAAAACACTACGGTGACTGGACGACCATTTCGAGTGAGTCCACTGGGTTGTTGTCCTTGCTTCCTTGTTTGCTTTTTATATCCATAAACCCAAATATTTTGATTTGAATTCGTTATTCAGTGTAATTGTTGTTGCCACTGGAGGATTTTTTACTTGTGTGTGGCCTTTACTTGCGTGTGTATTTGTGGAAGTTTTTAAGTTTCTTTTTTTTTTTTTTTTTGGCGCTGGGCGGGATGTTTGCATTTGTACTTTTTTCGTTACCTGCCTTTGCCTCGTTTCATACGCAGTTGGGAATATTAATAATAAAATTAGCTTAAACGAAAACTTTGGCCCATTTAAGCACATTTTTGAATATATGGTGAGCAAGCAAGCGCACAGCATTGTCCAGTTAGTGGCATTTAGGGATTAGGTTTGCCAATAAAAATCACCAATAACAGATGTTGGCTTCATGGGTCTTTGGTAGAGGCCAGTATATTTATATACAAAACAATACACAAATATTAATAATTCCTCAGCTTTTGAATGAAGTTGGGCATAGGGACAACGTGGCACTAATAGAATGGATTTGAGAAGTTTACCGAATCTGTATTGCATCCTTGATTTGAATTTTGAATTTGAATACTTTTTGAGAAAATGATGAAATGTAATTTTTCAAAATTATGTCCCATATCCATTGGCAGGTTAAGTTCCAATTTACCTAGAAGAAAGAAAATGTTCCGTACAAAGACTGAAAAATGGGCAATAAAGTTAGAAACAGCTTAAAACGTTTTCAAAAAATTAAACACGTTTTCACTGGTTAAAAGCAACATGCAAACAGCCATTTGGAATTAATGTATACACTCGTACGCTTTTAAGCGAGCGTTTTAATTGTGAGCGAGGTTATTGAAAACTCATAAAAACAATTCGGATCTCCAAAACATGTTCAATAATTTTGACATATATTCGTTAAATAAAAACCAATATATGGTGGAAATCGCTAGGCGTAAAATATAACCACGTCTAAGAAAACACGAATTTTTACTAGGAATAAAGCAAATGTAATGTAAAAGAAACGACGAATAGTCTGCATATTATCCAATATACTCGCTAGTGTCGGAAGTCGGTAATATTGGTCAAGTGGGAGTAACGTGGTCATTCAGAGTTTACGGAAATGCAAATTCGACTGGAAAAACTAGTAAATTTGATACATCACGAGAAAGGAAAAGTTGTACTGATATACGCGTATCGATCTGGCAAAGAACCGGTATGTCGCTCGTGAAATTTTGAACCGTAAGCGCTATAACTGGCATTAGTCCGGTAGGAGAGGACACATACAAGGATTAACTCCGCTTCTGGAAAAAATAAAATTAACTCCCGGTGAGTGGCATATGAACTTCTGCCCGGCTAAAGAGATTTGCTATATTCTAATGCAGTGCATATAACTAAAAAAAGTCAAGCTATATAGGTATATGTTAAAAAAAATACCTTAGCAATAGCAATTGTTTTTTAAACTTAATGAATTGCAATTCCTCCCATACAATTTGACTTCTCGAATCAATCAAGTCCAGTCATGAAAATAACAAAACATTTAATCTTCATTCGAGCCCTTACCAGTGTTGTCTGAACTTGACAATTAAAACAAACAAAACTTTCGCGAAAAAAATCTAATACTACCAAAAAAAAAAAACAAACTTTTTTTCAAGAAAATTGATGTAGTCAGAACAGAGGCAGATCAATTTTTATTACGTTTTGTATGTTGGAGATGAGATCTTCATTCATACTAAAAGCTCTTGCTTGATAAAATATATATTTATAATGCAATTCGATTTAAGTATTCATACGAATTACATTAGATTCAGCTGCCTTAGAATGGAATTTCAAACATTATAATTTAATATTAAAGCATCCAAACCGATAAAAAAAAAGTTTATAAGACCCAAGACCATTTTAGCCCTTTTCTAAAGCGTAATTTTTGTAATCAATTGGCTATCTACTTTGGTTAGTCTAGTTAAAGAATAGAATACTATTTTAATACTTGTGAAATGATTTTTTAATAAAGTCATAAAAATAACAAGAACTACATTCTAATTTATTTCAGTTAACGAATAGTATGCTTACATCGGATGTATTCCACTTACCAGAATCTTTATATATATATATCTTTATATATATAATTCTACTGTACGGGCGTTGTCAGTGAACTCCTCCTAAACGGCTGGACCGCTTTGCATAAATTTTTGTATATGCGTCTGGGTGGTGCCCGTGATGGTTTAGATTTACAATTCGGTCCAATTGGACAAAGGGGCGTGGTACTTCCCATGCAAACTAAAAATTTTAAATCAATTATTTCTGCTCCTGCTTACGGTATTTGAACAAAATTTGGTACATCGGTTTGGTGTACATATCTTAAGTGCTGCTGCAAATATGGGCGGGATTGGACAATGGGGAGTGGTACCT
>JAHXMU010000037.1:1784923-1858245 GCA_019455685.1 Philornis downsi
GTGCTGCTGCAAATATGGGCGGGATTGGACAATGGGGAGTGGTACCTGCTATACAAACCACAAATTAAAAATCAATTATATCTGCTCCTGCTAAAATTTGAAGGCAAAGCAACGTTTGCCGGGTCGGCTAGTAAACAGTAAAAAAATGACATTGCATCAAAAGTGCGACATTGATTTAAGCATTCTTAGACAAATCGAGCCTGTCTAAATTATTCCAAAAATCTACAGTAAGTGGTGATTTGAGAACAATACTCAATAGGACAGTCCACGTTTGATCCAATGAGTTGAAAATGTTTCGATGTTTTTTATTCATTAATGTAAACTTCCGGTGATTGAACTCTCGGCGATAAAGAAAATGTTAGAATTTGTGAATAGCTGTTGGGGGTTTTCACGAGTCCAGCATAAACTTTAAAATATTGCATGCTTTTTCTTCGATATGCAGACACATCATCAATCAGTGAAAAGGACCTTTTTACTTAGCGCAGCAAATAAGTAAACAATAAGAATTGTGTGTTTTACTGACAAATATATTTCATCTAACCTTATATATGTATATGATACGGTTATGCATGGATTCCAATTTGTCTCTGATTTCAAAATCCGATTTTAAGTCAAAATATTGATCGAAAAGGCCAAGAGTTCTTTCTAATGTTAATGTTGTATTACTGAATGTGTCACATTTTAATTTACTATCACTTAATAGGAAAAACCAAAGTACAAGAGGTTTAAACCAAATCCGATTACTTTAAGGTTAAAGGAGGTTTTATATTAATACTACTCTTAAGGTATCAGAATCTGCCATTTTAAATTGTTAATATATTTTCCCTTGTTTAATACAATTCAATTATTGTTCATTTAAATACTAATTTTTCAACTGAACAATTTCAGTGTTTCAAATTTTTGTTTGAATAACTTATACCTTCTATTCCGTAAAAATTTCTCCAAGCTATTTCACCAAAATAAAAGAAATTTGAAAGATATTCTCGTAGTCACATCCATTTCCTTTAAGTTGAATTAAAAAAAAAAACTAAACAAATTATAGAAAAAAACAGAAAGGAGGGGTTAAGCTAAATCCAATTCTTGTCCACTAAACAGTTGGAAAAAAGCAAATTTTCAAACACTGTCCTTACTACGCAATGACATTTATATTGTTTTTTTTGGATCGCGGGTTTGAGAGTTTGCGAGTTACAGCCATATTTGCTTTATAGCAATTTCCCAAATCGTAAAAAATTTTACAAAAAACAGAAATAAATTATGTGTTATTCGAAATATCATGTCATCAAATTGCAATTTTTGGCCTTAATATTCGACGATGGAGTCTACAATAAGGGCTTCTATAATGTTTGTGTCTCAACGAATTTTTTATGGTAGCCTTATGTGCTGGCTGGCAATGCTTATTACTGAATTTCTAAGCTGCTTTATTTATCAGCTGAACTTCGTTAATGTGTTAAGCCATTGTTATCCTTTGTCATCCTCCCTCTTATAGTTTCCCCTGAAGTTCTTTCGAATTATTTGCTTTTTGCTCTTCAATAACTTCCAGTTTTTGTATTTAGGAAAAAATATATAATTTCAAGATATTATTTTCTTTCTCCTGCGCAGACAATTCATTGACCACTGTTAGAGGCGCGAAAATAATTAATTCTAATCTCTCGGATAATGATTACAAATCACTTTTGTTGGTTGGTTAATGAAAAACAAAAGAAAATCACGAATTGGCGTTTTTCATATCTTATGGATCTGCTGATTTGTTTCGTCCCTCCTTATGGTGAATGATATTGAGCCTTATCACCATTTATGAACATAATTAATAATGATGATGATGATTATAAATGTTGCTTGTCGGAGTTACAATAGCAGCACGAAGCATGATGGCATGAAAGGGTATCAGTATGGCCATGAATTAAATTGGGTGCAAAAGGAAACAAGGATAACCATAATTTGCTTACGAAACAAATAATTTTATGGGAATACATTAAAAACTCATTGATTATCATGATGAGTTTGTAAACAAGCTTTTTAAGTTTGCGGCCAAAAAATTTATGGATTTCAATTTTTGATGGTTTTTATTCAGTTCTTAGCATAAACTTTGATTTTTGGTAGCAAATATTGAATTTGCTGCTATTTTATGTGTGTGAGTTGATGGAATACGAAATGAGCCATATTTAGTTTTCGCGAGACTTAATTTCATTTCAAATTTCAAAAAATATGAATGTTGCCAGTTTATAAATTGTCTATAGACATGCAAACTTCTGGGGGTTTTATTGATTTTATCATCACATGTATAAAATTAGGCAATTTTTGCTGTTCTTCAATTGGGTGTTATAAAAGTTATGTTAATATTTAGTTTTTTCCTTTTTGGGATATAAATGAAAAAACGGCTGGCACCAAAGCCCAACATATCATGATAACATTTCATGTGTGCTAAACACTAATGTGCGTGTTTGGCAGACATCCTCAGGTAAAAGTTTAAGCGATTTATTATAATTATAATCATTATCCTGAAAAGGGGAGAGAAAAAAGTGAAAACGAACCATAATTTGCAACAGAGAAACATTGGCTACACCACATACAGCTCTTTGAAGGCAAAACGAAAGGCCAGCAATGATCAGGATTTGAAATTACTAAAAACAAGAAAAGCTAGCCTCGTAGCAAGAACCCAAAACGTAACACGACCGTACCTCTAACACAAACCTAACGCCAGTTAGTCACCAGGATTTCTCCGCACAGGCACCACCTACTAAAGGACATTCTTCGCTGATGCCTTTTTGCGCAACCGTGCAAAGCAACAAAAATAAAAACATGAAATGATGAATGAATGTCCCACATGAATTGACCTTTGTATTATGCAAATTTTTATTTATTTACTTTTTTTTTTTTAGTATTCCTAATATTCCTATTTATTCCCATAACATACAAGAACTCAATTTCAAACAATACAACATAAAAAATTTAAATGGAAATCCTTCATAGGCCTCCATTCCATTAACTCTATCTCAAATGCTTCTTAATATCAAACAAACGAATTGAACATTTTAAGGCCCATTCAAACAACTTGATTGATGACAAATCAAGCGTTGTCGATCCCTACTCTCCCTAACCCCACTCAAATTGAACCACTATCCCCAGCACATCTTATCATTGTCGCTCAAATGCCTTTTGTATGTGACCTTTTTGAATATTTATTAATAAAGGGAACACAACTTCAACCCACAAAAGGATTTCCACCTTATAGAACATGATAACAATATTATTTGCTAAATGGGCTACTTAGCCGAGGCTCAGTCGATGCCAGAGGTCCCTTCAAGGAAAAAGGTCAACTGTGGCAATTGGACACAAACGCACTGCAAACACCCAGACCTGGATGATTGACGATAGACTTTCAGTTCTGAACAAACCGAACAACAAATAGAGAGTATAGGAGAGGAATAGCAATTAGGTATGAAAACAACGTCAAGAATTCGGCGATAAGTCTACAAGACTTATAATAACGCAGCCGCCTTTAAAGGGTTAAGAAGAATTTTTATAAGACGAGGATTTGGGAGAGTTTTGCATGAAGCAAGCTAACTGAATATGATTATTCAATCAAGTATTTTCTACATATTTTTTTACATTTTTCATTAAAGTGTTGTTATTTTGCTACCTTAGTTGACTTCACTTGATACGCTTGATATGAAATACATAAAATCATAAATCCTATATAATTTTATACCAATGCAGATAGTTGAAAATATGTTGACATTATACAGCCGGCAGAATTGGCAACTCGCCTGAGATTCAAAGAGATCATTTCCTATATAATTTCGTGTAAATACTGACTTATATTGAGAAACAATTTATGGAGCGATATTCAGTATTTCTGCAAACAAATTTCTTTCTACGATTAAATGCAACTGTAACACATTGCTATGGTCAGGTTGAATCCAACAAAAATTGTTGTCGGCACAATAATCACCACAGCTACCGGTATAGTAGTTTTCCCCGTTTGACTGAAACACCCATGATTTTAACATTGGCTATTCATAAGGTTAGGTTAGTGTGGCAGTCTGAATAGACAGATTCACTTAGACTTAAAAATTTAGCAACCCTTAGTACAATTTATTTTGTACGATTATGTAGTTCTAGAGTAACATTTTGGGAAACAATTCATAAATATAGTTTATTTATATTTATAAAGTAATATTTAGCCGACACATGACTAGCTGATTACTGTAATACTTTAAATTATAGTAAATATAGTGAAATTGAATTTAATTGAATTTTGTGAAATCGGATATCAGAATCTGTTTTTTTTTTAACTAAATAATAATAACTTATATTGAAAATCCATACCGCTAATTTGTGTACTGCCTATAACTTTCCAAGGGGGGAAAAATATAAAGAAAATATTTCATTACTTCAAATCATTATTTAAAAATACCGCGTCATTATTACTACCTTGAAGTAGTATGTAATTACTTTATTGAAAGGTATATGGAAACACTTCTGCTGAAAGTATGGAATCGGCACATTTTGCTACTAAGTCACTAATGAAAATGTTTCCTCTTTTGGAGTACTTTGAATTTTTTTTTTTGCTGGGAATATATAATTTTGTGAATATAATTATGTTCCATTAATAGCAACATATTATTTGTATATTTCTATTTCTGAAAATTTGAATTAGTACTCTAAATTTATAATTCAGAAATCTATAATTTCAGAATTTCTGTAGTTGTGCTTCCCAAAAATCCACCTAAAGGAATTTGAAATAAATAAATAAATATAAGTTTGCCCAAATACAACTGAGTGAATGTGTTTACATAAATCCTAAGTAGACATTATTTTATTCTTTCTAACGCGTACACGGCTGGCGCTTTTAACGCTGTAAAAAATATTTCCTAATCAAATTTTCTTCAAATTCAGCCAGCTGAATACGATTACTTGTATTAATATTATGTAATAATGCGAATTCCTGGGGCTTAAACTACAAATTTGTAATACTCAGTTAGCTGAATTCTTTATAAATTTTACGTAATATGAATGTGAATATTTACGTAATGTTAATGAATGAATATGTTTACATGAATGTGAATGTCTGTGGTCTAACTTTCATTAATTGAAAGTCTCAGGTAAAGAACAAATATTGAAAAGATGTTTACAAACACAAAAAAAAAAACGGTCGGCCATTTTTATTCACAAATACTAATGACCCGTAAATTTCTTATTGTACATAAGCTAACACACAAAAATATTTATTTCAAATTTTACTAAACTTGTACAGTCATTGCTCCCATTCCCAATTATTGACCGTGATATGGACTTGTGTTGCCACATATGTAATTTTTCTACTAATACATCATCACGTATTCCCTTTTTGTTCATTGTTTAACAGAAAAATCCATTTTTGCTGTGTTATTTAGAAAAATGGCAAATTTTCCACTTTTACATGGTATTATTTTTTTTTTTTATTGTTTGATTTGGATCCCATTAAGTGGAAAAAGTTTCCTGATACTTAAGTGATACTCATCGATGTATTTTAAGAGAAAACCATTGCTGCTGGGGCAACCTTTGTGATTGTAAGTTTATGAAAAATTTAGTTCGTAATGATTTCCTACTGGAAGGAGGGAAATTTAACGAACTCTTGCTGAAAACTAAGTGGAAGTGTCACATTAGAAGACAAATTTTGTGTCTAACATTACACGATTTAGCAAATAAAATTGTTATCAATTTTTGATGGAGGAGTTAGGAAGGAGTATTATGTGTAAATAAATTAAAATGCGCATTCGTGTACTTCACATTGGCTAAAAATGTATAACAGTAGAGTTAGAGAGAGAAAGGGATAGCTACGTAGTGGTCTGGGTCAAATGAATTTTATTGTATATTTGTAAATTAATCTATCTGCTAACGAATGTACGAAAAATTTTCGTATTTCTCAGTTCAATATTCCATTCTGTGGAATATTGTCAATTGACAAATTACGAGCTAAAGTTGTCATGTGTTCTTCCTCTCTTCCAAGCAGAACATCGTGTATTTTTGGCTGCGCGTTGTTATAAAACTAAGTCATAAATTTAATGAATCCTAATTAGGCTTTAAACGAAACTAGGAGTGATTAATTGTGATCATACAGATCATGGTAAGAGCACGATATCAATTTGCTATCCGCAACTGGTAATGTAGCCTTGAAAATAATAATAGTGTTGCGTAAAGTATTTACATGTTACTGTACCTGTTAAATATGCAAAAGATTTTCCGCCATATCGTCAAACAATTTCGTGAAAATGTTTGGTATTATATTTTATTACCGAAAAATGAATAAATATAAATATTTACGTTTGCACTTGCAAATTCAGAGCGAAAACATCAGTAAAATTTGATTTTTACCGAACTCGTTTACCGGCCGTAATGGTGTTTCATGTCAATTTGTGATATCAATATGATTTGAACGCTAAAAATTATATGTATACACGAATATACTGGGCGTATTGTTATTGTGGTCTGACTGAATTATTGTTTGAGTTTATTTGTATTCATTTTCATGAAATAACATGAGCGATTGAATTCTACTTTATCAAACTAGTGAAAATGGAGAGTCAGCAGAATGGTTGTAGTTGATTAGCAGGAAAGACTTCCTCATACTTTCACGGTTTGCTATGCAGTCTGAGTAGCCAAACACTTTATTGTTTCATCTAACAATATTCTGATCGATTACACTACTTTTAAATTTGCTCACTAAAATATGCATTTTTGGAATAAAATTCTTATTCCACAGGTCTTAGGTTTTATGAATCTTATATTCAGCTAGATGAAAAGCGAAGAATACCTACTTAAATTATAATTACCTTTCTACCACTACACACAAATTTATAAATTTGTTAATAGTTTAAAAAGGCTGATCATATGTCATGTGAATATTATACTCAGCTAGCTAAATAGCGGAAAATTTCTATTTAAACGGAAAAAAATCTTGGGACACAATTTTTTACCAAAGCCATATTCATACTCATATTCATATTCATCGTATGAAATGAATATGAATGAGAACAATCGTTTTTGCTGCTATAATCTGCTAAATATATTTTTTGAATGTTGCTGTTAATGCCTTTCGGTTGCCACTTGCGCGATAAAATTTTATATATTATCTAAAACATTATGGATTAATCGCTGAAATGTTCACAAAAAGCTCGGTAATATCTCGTTAAATTTTAATTAATAAAAGTTTGAAGTTATAATTGAATAAGAACCTTCTACTTAACTGATGGGATGTGAAAATAACAAAGTTTTTTCTGGCAAACATGAAATATATTTCAACAATCTAGTAAGGATATTTTTAGCGTTAATCGGAAGTCCATCGGCCATATACCAAATGTTTATATATTAAATTGAAATATTGGATTAATCATTGACAAAATCCCAAAAGTATGGGTTTCAAATTCAGCTGAATATGATCACCATCATCATATGTATGTACCAACGTCACGCAGTTTTCCTAATAGGACACTGTAAAATTGCCAACATTGTACCAAGAGAAAAGTCTTATTATACACAAATTTAATGCATTTTGTGAGTTTTCTGCGCCAAATTTTCACCACATTTGTGCTGATAGAAACAGAGTCAGCAAATGGTGTTTCTAGAAAAAATCAACATTACTGAATAATACCCCTATTAATCCTTTCCATGTAAAAATTTCTCCATCACCACAAAATTTTCCTTTGTAATACGACTTATTTCTTTCCTTTTTTTTTTGAGTATTATAAGTTCTTGTTCATATCAATTCTCTTTGAAGTTTCTGTAATTAAAAACAGAAATCCTATTCTTTCTTAGGCTTGATGCCGCCCCTCAACATTTAAAGCAACATGAAATTATCTACCTTTATCTCTGTCGTAACATGCTTAACATATAAATTATAGAAATTATTTCTTTTCGCAAAACGCAATGGAAAATCCATCAGTTTCCCACGAACATGGGAAGAGTTGGAGGTACAACAACAATTCGTACACATGAATAATTCAAATATGTATCGTGCTTGCTTAACTTTTAAGCGATATTAACGACCATTTTCTGGAAAATTTAAATACCGACACATCCCATCACATCCCCCTACACCCAGTGAGTACCACCCATTCATTCACTCGACTCGAACTTCATCAGATGGCGGCATATTGTTTTGAATTTTCAGTTCATGATGTCTTTAGAGGCGAAAATTGTTTAGGTATGGATATGGAACAATGGCATACTCATATGTACTGTGCTATATACTGCGGCACATATATGCAGGACTATGTGTACACAACTATATGTTTGTGTTTTTTCCTACATACCTTTGCAAATTGTATGCAATGACATTCTAGCACGTTTATCGTTAACCTAAATATTGCAACATCGGAGCGATTCCCACCGAGCAAAAACTGCATTTGAAACGGGATTGGAAAGTTTGTCTTGTATATGTGAAAACTTTTCAGTCGTAAATTCAAAATGGTACAAAAAATTAAATTGTACAGAGAAGAATGGTTTCTGTGCTCAGTAATTAAGTGAAGAACAAAATAAAACGAAATAGATTTTTTTGCAATCATATTTACACCGTACCTTTTGTTCTTTCTCATTTTCAGGTATGTTGAATAAATTTTCTACAATTGAATCTAAAGTTTTATGAGCATCCCACACAGTCATATCTGAGCAAGTTAGTTTGAAATGTTATAAAAGGAATTGCTGTGCGGAACAAATACATTCAGCTAACAAATTATATGAGAAATCCTGAAATTTAATGCTCTCTTAGCCATTATACGCAAGTTCATTCATTTATCTAACTACTAACTTATTTTATCTATTTATTTAGCTTATTTACATAGGACATTTTGAAACGCATATGCCTGTGAATATTACTGCAACATCAAAGTTTAGCAGGATTTACAAAGCAAAGTTTTATTCCCAAAAAGACTAAATTTCGATGGAAGATCTGGTAAGAATGCAAGGCATTGCTGTCAAATTTCACAAAACAATTATTCAGTTAGCTGAATATGTGTAAATCCTGATAAAATTAGGGTCCTACTAAAGATACTTACTTTTAAATAAATAAATACTTTTAATAATAGCTTTACGCAAATTTAATTACCTAAATTATTGTTTTGTGGAGATGGTGAGTAATGCTTTACATTAAAAGAAAATCTGGCTCGGAAATTAAAGGCAGTAATTAAAAACAAACATAGGGATCAAATTATAAACGTAGAATTTTTTTTAAACGTGGAATTTTATTACAGCGATTTAAAAATCAGTTGCCGAGATTTTCGATACTAAGGTTTTTAAAAATTCTCAAAATAAACTATTGTAGGATTAATTATACTGCCATGCATTGCAAGTAAGTTTAAATTCAGCTGGCTGAAAATATACGATACGTTTCATCCATTTGGAGAACGTATACTAGAAACTAGTTATAACACGCAATAATTACACTAGCCAACAAGGTTTTGAACTGGAGCAACCAAATATCTTTCCTGAGGTCATTTGGTGGACTAAATTCAAATCTGGTTTTTCTGTATCACGTCAGGTTTTCGAGATACAAAGAAAAATGTTTTTATTCGTTTTTTACATAAAAAACCAGTCGTTTATTTAAAAATCGATGAATTTTCAAAAGTGAATGGCGTTATTTGAAAGTCGTTTGTATTTTGTTGGTTCGACTTCACGTATTAGAGTCCAAATCCCAAATCCTTGACAATTTCTTTCAATTTTCATTAAATCGTGGTGAGCACGTTCCTCTTGTTCGTCGCTCACCGCACCTTGGTTTTGTGGCAAAAAATCTAAATGGGTATGAAGAAAATGCATTTTGAGTGACATTCGTGCACCTAATTCGTGGTAATTTTTCAATAATTCAACAATTTGTCTGTAGTTTTCACTCTTATTATTTCCAAGCAAACTGTTTATGAAAAAAAAAAAATTTAGGAAAAACAGCTAAGCTTTGACAAAGATCTTAACAAGGCCCAAGTTTATGGTTTATTTCAAATGTTTTGTTTTCCTGGTGAATACTTAGTTCTTTTTGGCCACTCTGTTCTGACGTAATGATGACATGTAGCGCAACTATCCCAATATATTTTGTGAAACCTCCTTGCATACCAGTCAACAAAATAATGGCGTGAAATAGATTAATTTACAGTTATTTACGACTGTCTATACTATACACGAGTATACGAAAATTTTAAATAACGCACCTTAAGGTCACCACAGATCTTCCATTTATTATCGTTGAATTTGAGTAATATTAAAATTTCAGTCATTGATTTGTAATTTTCCTTTGTATTAACGGCATGAGCAATTGGTATGGTTAGTTTTTTATTGATATTATGCAAAAGAAGAGCCTTTAAACTGTTCTTAGGGCCATCAATAAACAATCTTCATTCAGCTTTATCACATGTCTGGCTCATTTCTTTAAATAAATCATCAACATCAATACAATATAGAATTGACGGTTTTTTTTTTCACAATATGCAGTCAACTGCAATTCTCAATCTCTATAGATTTTTACTTTTGTCCCAACTGCAAGGTGTTTCCACTGCTGCTTGCGTGAAGCTAGTAATTCTGTGTCTTGCTTCGTGAAATGTAAATTCCGAATTAGATCATTCCGCCCAGCTTGATTCACTAAATAGCGATCATCATCAACCTGATGCAAACTACCACTGCTGGTGAAAGATGCTTCGAACTCACTGCTCGTAGCACTGGGAATGACGGGTAATGGATCATTTGGTGGAGGTTGAACTGGTTTGCAAACCGATGGGACATTCGCGTAAGTAATATTTTGTCGATTTTGCATATTGAATCCATCAACTTTTGTTAAACAGAAATACTGGAATTGAAAATCGAAATATATCTTCTCGCCATTTGACCACTTATATTAAACAGTTCTGCAACTATTACAAAACATTGTCGGTGTCCATGATTTGTTCAAGTTTCTGACAGCAAAACCAGAATAAAGTAAATATATATATTTTAATGATTCTGCTATTGCATATAATTTATTTTTTCAACCAAATATTCACATTACACAAAGTAAAAAAAGCTTGAATCAGTAACACACGATCTCCCCGACAATTATGAAGCTTTAGAATGAATGTGGGCTTCTGCCAAGTTAATAATTGTGAAATTGTAGTGTCTGTATTGGATGTTTTACAGTATTGTCAGCATGCCATGGATGCAGCATGCTGCATGTACATGCTAGACTCGAATTCAGCGCACCCAGATTAGTAAAAACACACGCTTCGCTTCTAAAGTCAATTTTTTCCCCTAATTTGTTGACTAGTGTCATCAATTCAGCTGGCTGAAAAGTTGGACATTTAAGATATTTGTTAACTGTATTAAGTTTCTAATGTAAAATTTATACACAGCTTGACATAATGCAGTTCATAGGAAAAAACTTATGTATTATTAAATTAAACTTTTTATACCACACCATAATTGTCAATTAAGCTGATATTGCAGAATATTTAAGATATTTGTTTTAAAACATTTACGTATTAACTATATTAAGCTAAGCCGAATTTTGTACGGTCCTCTGAGATCGAGATTCTGAGTTAGCAGATCTATGGTGTAGTTTAGAGCAATGTTCGTACAAATGATCTCACAGTTTTATTAACCTGGGGGGTTTGAGTTACGCACACGCCCCTCATCATAAATTTAAACTACGTGAGAGAAGAGGCCAAGGCCCGGAATACATGAGCGGAGAGTCTCCAGGCATACCGGAGACTCATGTATTACTCTTCGTAATGTGGACTATGTGAGTGAGGGGCACGAAAAATGAATTGACCTGGCCGCAAAGCGAGCAATGTGAATGATGAGGCCAAGAAACCGAACACTCGATAGGTGAATCAACAGTTCCCGTGAAGATGTTGACCTATGTGTTACTCCTAATAGTGCAAATTACGTGAGTGACGACGCCAGAGTCCGGACATGTGGTCTCAGGTTGATTACGTCGAAGCATTGAAATATTTGAAGATAATGCACTTTCGGCAGGAGTCATGTCCTTTTCATTTTTTATGGGACTGCAAAATTACTTCGGATCACCGGAGTCTGAAAGGTGCAGAAGAGTAAAGCAAGGTTTCTAGCTAGAACATTACGGTGATGTTCTGTTATGGCCATGTGTTTTGCTTTGATCTTTCCTGTCTAATCTTTCACAAATGGTGTGTTCAAGACCCTATGTACCTATATATTACAGTTTCTCATGTACCAAGGAGGTCCCGTAATATCTCGTAACATCTTTGATTGTACCCTTTGGATTTTATCCACTGTGCTGCAGCTGGCTCTGCCCAGAGTAGAGCACCGTAACACCGTATGGGTTTAATTATTCCCATGTAGATCAACACCTTACAGTTTAGGCTAAGTCCAGAGTGCTTATTAAGCAGCCAGTAATGCCTAATTTTCAAGTTCATCTGCGTCTTTTACCCCCGATGTGAGTTTTCCAGGTTAGTCTTCTGTCTAGATGGACGCCTAGGTAGATAACGTCTGAGCTCTGAGGAATGACGATATTATTGAGCCTGAGAGTTGGCCACGTGGGCACATTTACTTTCACGTATTCTTATTCTCCAGTCAATAAGCCATTTGTCAATGCATTTGAGATGAATTTGGAGGGTATTTACTGCCTGGTTTTGGACATTGTGACAGCACATTGTTGCAGTATCGTCTGCGAAAGGTGATGTGAAGATTCTAGGGTCAACCGGAATATCACCTGCAAAGATAAGATATAATAAAGGGCCAAGAACACTCTCTTGACGAACGCCTGTCAGTATAGGGTAATTATCCGTATAGTAGCTACCATGCTTTACACTAGACTTTCTACCATACAAGTATGATTGAAGAAGTGTGTGCATATTTCCCGGCAGATGCTTTCTGATTTTGAACATTAGACCATCATGCTAAACTTTATCGAAAGCTTGAGCAACGTCTAGAAATACGGCACAGCAATATTCTCTGCGTTCAAGTGAATGCCTTATTGTGCTTGCTAAGCGATTAACCTGTTCTTTTGTGGTGTGCCCTTCCCTAAATCCAAACTGGTGATCGGGAATTAGAAAAGGTTTAATCTTGAGCAGAACGATTTTTTCAAATAGCTTGGAAATACTCGAAAGTAGGCTTATTGGTCTATAGATAGAAGGTAAAGTTTTATCCTTCTCTGGTTTCAATATCTTAGTGATGCCCGAACTTTCCCATGCTTGTGGGAAATATCCTATGTCAGTAATTGTATTGAATATTTTCGCCAGATGTTCTAATGTAATAAAAGGCAATTCTAAGAGCATTTTCAGCGTAATTAAGTCGATGCCCGATGCCTTATTCGGCTTAAGATTCTTAATTAGGTCTAGAATATCGCTCGCATCTGCGTGTAGGTTGACCAAGGCGGTCTGTACGGTGTTACGGTCATCACTGGGAACAAAATTGTTCATTTGGCCGTTTGGGTGAAAAGCTCGTTACAAATGTTCAACAAAAACCGTTTTCTTTTCGTAGCAGGAAAATAGTCACAACGGGAATGGTAGCGCTTCTTAGCACTCTCCATAGTGCATTTTCAGTATGGAATAAGCATTTGACATAATTAGAGGTGTTCCGTACATCTGCTTTTTCCAGTGCGGACTTTAACTTAGCTAATGCTGCCCCCGGTCTAAGTTTTGAGTTTGGCGATCTTCTTTCCTGTCATTCCTACCGCTGGATTCCTAAGCAACTCAATCGTTTTTTAAGCGATTTATATACCGGTCATCCTCTGTAGTGAAACTAACCACGGTTTGAGGAGCCCATCTAAAGAGAGGGCCAGTACAATGCCAGAAATGTCAGGAATACGGTCACACAAAATCTTATTACAAACTAACCACGGTTTGCGTTGTGTGTGGTGACTTACAGTTGTCTTCCGCCGTACTCCTGACAGTCCCGGCATTGTACTGGCCCTCTTTTTAGATGGGCTCCTCAACAGATATTTTCCTGTAAAGCAGATATCTCAAGTTATAAATTGGATGCACCTCGTTTTTCTTCAACTTGCGTGCATCTGGCTGTAGTACGACTTTGAACATAAGTTGAGGAACCTCAAAACCCTGTTTCTGAACAGCTTCCCTAATCTCGTTAGGGTCAACACTGCTTTCAATCCCCTTTAAAACAACTATCAGGCTCTTGCTACTTTTCAGATGGTACGTGTAGAAGTTTTTGTTATTCTTGTCCAACAATTCCGTTATTTTCCTAAAACTAATAGCATCATATGGCTGAATTTTGGTTTCAGAAATGTTTCCCCGTAGCAGAGTAACAGTGTGGAACATGTCCTTTTCGACCAATTTTGCGATATTAGCAACCAGAGCACTTGATGTAGCCTCACGAAAATAGATAGGCGGAGGTTTAGTTATCGATGCCCTTGCATTTTCCGATGTACTAGGTTAGGTACATCATCAACGCTCAAAATGGCAAACTTATTGTTACTGGTCTTATCCTCCACAGTTGGCTGACCAAATGTAACATTTTTAGTTTGCTTTCGCTTGTTCCCACTGGATGGACTTGTTTTCCGTTTGATAGTGACATAGCGATCCATGCCCGTCTGTACCGTTCTGTTACCGCCTTGTTTGATCGCCCTTTCCACCAATGCGTTGCTGTTGCTGTGTTGTATGGCTAACGTTCGCGCTTGTATGGTATCACACACCAAAGTGAGAGGAGAGTGCGGTTCTGTATTTTGACTCACACTCACGCTTCCGTCTGCTCTGTTCAACTGTTCGCTATTGTTACCGTGTAGGTGTAAGCTGTTTCGCACTGACGTCTGTGGGGAAAGAATAACCTCCGCTTCACTTTGAGTGTTTAGAGCGGGTGAACTAGAGGATGCTCTTGTTACTTGTCGCGCAGTCAGATATTAACTTTCGTGACGCCCATTAGGATCCGCTCTGACACTCTCTTCAAAGGTAACAGTTATATAGACATTTCTGCTGTTTGTGCTCAATCTCCTTTCTCCAGAGTTTTGAGTGGTCATTTACTCACCTCTCCGAGCCCGTTGTTTTCCCGCGTCACAACAAAGGTTTGTTGTTTTTGTGCTAGGAAATAATGTAAATAAAGCTGATCCCAGATATTATTACCATTAGCTGCAATTCAAATTGTGCTTCGCACCAATATTCGCCAATCGTCGATCCAAAGATACGATCCAGATCCAAAGATACGTCTTCTACCCATATCCTATATATATCCGTAATTAGTAAGGCGTTCCCAATGTTTAGACTTAAGTGAGTGATTTATCTCGGAAGCGATTAAAGAAAACACGTCCGTATTAGACAAAGTTTTGAAACTTGACGAAATTTATAGCTGCTAATCTAAGTCAGCTGAATGTACTAACTGCGATTGTAAATGAAGTTTAATATTACATTAGCATTTCTAAACACCACTGCTCCCGAAATATTCCCAAATATTACCAAGTCTAACTAAAAGAAGTACAAATTATTTCGTATACTGCAAAAAATTCAGCTGAATTCAGCTTACTTAAAAAACTGTTTATTCCACAATAGGCCTGCATTTATACATTGGATTAGAAATAATAGTAGTAATAGTAATAATTACAGTGTGAAAATGTTTATTAATTCAGGCAGCTGAATATACAAAGTATTTGCTTAGAAGTACCAAGATGTTAAGCGTTTATTTAGATGCAGTTAGATTTCTCAATTAAAATGCAGTGGCAAAAAATTTATGAACTTATCACTGAGATTCTAGCTTTGTACGATGTGTGAATAATTCTGTAAATTATTTCAAAATAGTAGACTCAGTTAAATACGTCTAGTATTTTTTCACTGAATAAGAAACTGTATTCAATTTGTATTCAATGCATTCAACTTGCAATTTTTATTACCGGTTGTGAGTAATATTGGAACATTTTGTCAGATAACGCAAAATTGTTCAATTCAGCTAGCTGAATATACAACTTTTTTTTGTAAATATACATTTTTCTTTTAAATATAGTATAACAGCTTTATTTAGCTAGCTTAGAAGCCAATTTCGGCAAATGTTTGTTAATAAAATAGAAAGAAACTTTCTATTAAATACTTTGGTTACTTCAGTCAGCTAAATTAGATTAATTTACAATTTACAATTCAAGTTGTTAGTATTAAAGTTTACCTGCCGGAAATGTTTTATGTTGTAATATTTTTACAATAATATCATTTGCGTCATACTATTTAAATTCTCTGAATTGTATTAGGAATTCCTTTGTGTTTCCTTTTTTCTTTTTTTTCCACGGAAATCAACTATGCTTATTGTTCTTGCGTATTTCTTCTGTAATGTGAAACCATACTAATTGTTTCTGCGTATTACTTTGGATTTTATTTATTATAAACAAAGGAGAATAAACGCAATGAACACGAAAGTAATTTAATATTGATTGACTGGCTACCACTGAGCAGGAACTTAGGCGGATACGGATACGTGCGAAGGTATAAAATCTGTTTCGCTTTTGTTCATGCCATTCATTCGATTGGAAATTTGATTCATTTGTTTTATTTTTCTATGTTATATTTAGTGTTTCACTCTAAATGGATTGAGCTCCTGATATTTGCTTTATTGTTGTATTGTCAGACAGCTTTCAATTCATCCATATATTCATAAACTATGTATATTGAATCATATCATTTCCACTTTATGGACCCTTACAAATTGTGCCACAGGGAAGGAACGTCAGCCAAACATTCGAAAATATTCTCGGAATTCTTAGAGACTACACAGCATGGGCATAACAAAGAAACCGCGTTTTCTTTTGTCTTTAAACATATATGTGTGAAAAAATGTAAAACTGTTTGTGAGAAGCAAAATCCAATGGCATATTTGTGGTAATCGCTAGCATTTGCGAGGCAAAGTGTCAAGTTTTCACATTGACAGGCGTGTACATGTGCGCACTCAGACAATACACAGACGGGGAAACAGATCTTCGCCATCGCGTCAGACATTTACACCATCCGCCTCATCCGGGCGCGTTTGCCAAACAAAAAAATCAGTTTATCATACTTTAGTGGGATATGATTGTAAGCTTCCCCCTGGCTTTGTTTTGCCATAAATATTGCCTAAACAAATTCGCTTGTTTATCCGTTGAATGTGTCGTTTTCTGTAGTTTGACAGCAAATGTTTACATTCAGCTTTGTTTTCATCCTGAAATGAAGTCAGTTTCATATTGCTGAATTACTTATAAGAGTTGACATGTTAAACGCTTGTGTCAATTCTGCAAAACGACGAAGAAGAAACGAAAGCCAAATAACACCACCATATCTCCTCCCCCACAATTGCTGGATACTGCGTGTTATTTGATTGTGCGGTAAATATAATACATTCTGTGCATAATCAAATATTCCTTTTAGCACTTTTTTGCCCGCTAGCGTGTTTATTCATGTCAGGTTATCTATATTTTATGCCAAACAATTTTTACGCTTTGATGCAGCGTATGCGGTGTGCTTTGGTTATTTTGTGATGTATTTTGGTATATAAAACTTTATGGAATATTTGATTTTTGTGGCGGGAACAACAAACTATTATGTGATTGAATATTTAATGTAACTCCTAAAGCAAAACAAAGCAAAGCGGTTGGAAAAGTCCTGGGAAAGATTTTTTTCTCTATACGTTTCTAAATTGCTATTCTTTCAAATTCCGTAATTCGTGACGACCCTTGTTAACGTATTCAGCTGGCTGAATTTTAAATTGGGTTTAAATATTACCTTCGTATCTACAACGTTTATACGAGTATATTGGAATTTCATTAAATTTCTTGCCGGTCGTTGGAACATTTGGAATTTGTTTCTTTTCATTGCTTCCCCTGGCCCATATAGACTAATTTTGCTATAATGCTTGATGAATTTTAAATTAAATGTTAATGTTTTTGTATACACACGCATTAAACAAGGTTTCGGGGCATTCAGCTGTGAAATTTGTACGCAATGTAACTGCTTTTGTAACTTTTAACAACAATAAAATTTAAAAACAATAATGTTCTGTTTTCATATTGGCGAAATATTTTTTAAGCATGCGTTTGCCTATTTCTAAGGGATGGTTTAAATATTTGTATTCATGTAAAATGTATGCATTTCTTTTACGTGAATAGGAAACGAATAGGAAAAGTTAAAGTATAATCAACAAAATTTCAATCATATAGTAGCAAAAGGACGCAATTTGAAATTCAACTACATCGAATTATATTACAAGTCTATGTGTGATAAAAATAACCATTTTTTCAATTTATTCAAAAAGTATTTATTTATTCATCAATAACTATCTTGTCCCCTTCAAAGTACTCCCACTCAGATACTCGTATAATACATATATGCGTTTTTTTCCAATCCACGAAAAAGTTGGGATCGACAACAGCTCCTGTTTCGATTTTTCTTTTATCTCCTCAATTGTAGCAAAACGCTTTCCTTTTATCGGTGTCTTCAGTTTTGGGAAGAGGAAAAAGTCAGCGGGGGCCAAGTCAGCATGAGCCGAATGATGTGTCAACACCATCAGCAACCTCTCTAATAGTGATTCGACGATTATCTAAAATAATTTTCTTCACTGCTTCAATGTTTTCATCGGTTGTTGACGTGCTCGGGCAACCAGGACGAGCATCGTCACTGACATCTTTTCGGCCTTCCTTAAACGGGTTATACCACAATTTAACTTGTTTTCTGCTCATAGTAGACTCGCCAAATTCCACAGTTTTACACAAAACTTAATACAGTTTCTTTGATCCATATTTTCGAATAGTAAAAAATCGAAACGACTGACCTTTTTATCTGTCAAAAACAAACTGATGGCTGATATTGTCCACATATATAACAGACATGTGTACCAACATAACAGAGAAAAGTGCGAAAATCGAACATACGTAACTCACGAAATTTGAAAATAACGGTTATTTTTTGATCACACCTCGTGTAAACTGAAATTCGATTAGCTAAAGACATAGTTTATTTGGCTTTTAAAATACCTTTAATTTGTTAACAATTCAGCTTGGCTGAATTTTGATTTGACTTTAGATAATCTCAAATATGCTCGAAAATATCCTGAATTAAAAAATTATCCAAAAAACTTAGATATTTTAAGTATAAATCTGATATTATAAATAAAACATTAAACAAATGCAAAAGAATTAGGAATTCTAATTCGGACAAATTGAAATTTATGATTTTAAATGTTTCTTTAAAATTTATATTTCTAAGTAGCAGATGAGTTGCTGTCAGCAAAAAGAAATGTGAAAATTAGGACTGTCAACCTGATTTTGCCGTTATTTTGGTTTATTACAAAGGTGGATGAATTTTTTTTAATTAACCGGAAGTCTTTCCTACAAAGCACAGCTCGTTTATTTATTTCAAGTTGATTGCTGAATTGATGACAACACTATGTAGTTGGGTATAACCAACTTTATTTGACTTTAGTACAAAGTTTTTGCAAAGTTAGTAGTTTTTTTTAGTTTTCAACTGATTCTAGACCGATGCGACCTGAAATGTTGTGTAAAATTATAGCTATTCTTGCCATTACATTAGATTGAAATTTTATAAAATAATTTTTCCATGTACTTACATATTTCTCAACGGAGTACTGAATACTGAATTTAGTCGGAATGCTAAAAAATGTTTGATTCTTATAATTTTGTGGCAATTCAGCTGGTCGAATTATATCCTATATTAAAATGTCAAGTTTTTCGCATATTCAGCTTGTTTCATACCTACTCACAAAAAGTTCAAAAGTTCACCTGAACAGGCCGAAATTAAAGGAGGGTATTCAGTTTGAGCATATCTTTAGCTAAATGCAGGGCTCTGTTAAATGAATTATTTATTTGGATCGAATCGTATCGATTTTCGTGATGTTCAAACAACTGAATTTAGGTTTTCTTATCAAGGTATTTAAATTCTTATGAATTTTATAATATTTTGTTATTCAGCATTTTGTTCTATTTTTTAAATTTACGGTTTTCTAACATTTTGTTTACTTGTTTATTATATGTTAAATTTGACTACTTTCAAAATTACAGCTATTCGCTTGATTTAACTAAACTTACTTGGTATCCATGAATACGCATAAAATAACCTTACTACTTATTAAAATTCCGGAATTCGTAAATTATTGCTTTGCTGGATTGAAACCAGCTACAAATTTAACATACCGACAAACTACTTAATTTACCGAAAAATTTAACTTCCTTTAAATTCTGAACTACTTGTCTGATCCACTTTTCTATTTGGTTTTCTTTTAATTTTGGCCATTATCTTCATCAAAGACCAAAAGAAATCCGCCATTGTGCCAGCGACTGGCCTAACCTAAAAAAACTCGTATTTGATGTGATATGTAGACAAAGTAGTAGCAACTAAGGAACCAAATTAAACGTTCCACAAATGACAACAAAGAGCTGTTCAAAACACATAACTTTTTCACATGTTATCCATAGAGACACACACGCGACAGCAACATTTTCAACCTACTTCTGGCGCACAAACTTACATTAAAATGTGTCTAAATGTTGCTCTTCTGTCCTGCCTGCCTTTTTCGCCACCACATAACCTATTAACTTTCTTGTTCTACATTGAAACATTGTGGCGTTTTTTGGCGATGGCTTCAGGAAAATGAACTGGAAAATACGAAAGTGAATTGAACAATTTTTCGTTATTTAACAAGAACATTAAATGATTTTTATCAGCACATCGTGAGGGACTGAAGAAAGAAAAGAATTAAAAAAAATCGAAACGGGAACGAAAGTTTATATACATTTAAAAGACTTATGTATGTGTACATGTGTCTGTATATGGACATGTAATTTTATATGTGCGTATTAGAAATTTTTCCTAGTATTCACTGCATTATATATGTATAGGTACATAGTACATACAAGTACGTTAATTTACTGCAACACACATAGCCATTACTGCCAATAGCTGCGCAATGCATGAGTTTTAAATTTTGTATTTTGCTGCCATGAAATTAACTCACACAAAACATTTTCTCATTAAATTGACTTACGAAGAATCGTAATCGGGTATTAACTTATTTTCATCAATATTAAATTTGAAATTTTCAGCCAGCTGAATTCGCAGAAATATAATTCAATATTGCCTGCGAAGTTAAAGACAAATTTTGAAATTCAATTTCAACTCATATTGAAATAATTTCGCTTCACTTAAAAAATTCAAATACGACAAACTAATAGTCTTACTTTAAAATATGTGTCCTAGGTAATAACAATTTAATATATAGACCAAATAATTATTTATTTAATTCCAAAAATTATTTAACTCAGCTAATTGAATGCCTTCGGGAGTCTTGGATTTCACACTTGTTGTATGTATTCCATAGCCCCGCCAATATAACAATGGCAAAGTTACTTTTCACTTTTAAATTTTACATAAACAAAATGTTTCTGCTGTAATTAATTTTTCACCTCCGACAAATGTTTAGCTTTGCTCAAGTGTTTCCTTGTGCTTTAAATACAGGTATTCTACTTACAACAAAGAATTTTTTCCTGATTGGATGTTGTCAAAAAGCCATTTAAGGAAAGAAAGTACTTTGGGGGCCAATGAATTTAAAATATAGAAGAATATATTTACTCTTACGTTTTGATTAATTTTGATGATGAAAATACAGTACGACTTTCTCAGTTTTAGATAAAAATTAAATAGAAATTTATTCATTTCCTTTTTACGTTATATATTATATTATACCCTATTTATATAGTATGATAACATTCCCCTTTGATATCTATGTGTAAATCTGTGACAACATGAGTTTAAACGTTATTCAGTTAGGTGAATAAACAAATAGTTGGTGCAGTTCAAGAAAATCACTTTGTGAGATGATCCGGGTAATTATTAACTAGTAAAAATTAACAACATAAAACAAATCCAACTTGCTGAACTTTAATTTTTAATTTTTCGGTTTCTGTAAACAGAAACCGATTTCAAGATCAATAAATAATAAATTAACTTTGTAATTTTACTAAAATTCGTACAAATCCAAAAAGTAATGCAGCCATTAGAATTAGAATTCTGAAGGAGTTAACGTGTTTTCGTCATCAAGAAATACATCTCAGAATTATAAACTTAAAGTTTACTTAACTTTTTAATAGCTTAATATTATTTTTTTTTTTAAATTTTTAGATTGAAAATTCATTTATATCTTTATAGCTGTCCAATATCCACAGTTCAGTTAGCTTGATATCATTTTCTTTGGATATCTATGTGGCTTAAATGGATGCGGACAAGGGCTTCAGTGCTTTTTAGCTACCTGAATAGACAAATCTCTTTTGTGCAGCTGAGACATTCTGGCATTTTGCTTCTGTAGATCTATTCGTTAATTTTATTTTAATCTATACCGGGTAACTCGACTTAAAAGAATATCGCTCACACATATATATACACATACATACATATTAATAATATAAATCACTGCCAGGGAGGTTTAAATAATTATTACTTATGAAGTTAAATACAGGGTTATCCATTCAGTGGTTTTAAAACAACCGGTCTGGCAAGTTGAGCTGTTAAATACCTGTCATCTGAAGTATTATTTATTTAGAGAGAGGTTTGCCAACCGAAGAACGCGTAAAACTAGTTCAAACTTACAACAAAAGTGGCGATTCAATCTTAGGCTTTCAATAGAACAACATTTTTTTCAGCGATGAAACACATTTTTCACTTTGTGGTTACGTCAGCAAGCAAACTTGTCACATATGGGCCTCGAGGACCCAGAAGTAATTGTAGAAAAGCCATTGCATCCGGAAAAAGTGACTGTTTGGTCCAGTCATTGGGCCGTATTTTTTTAAAAACTACCTCAAAAGAATTTACTGCTGCAACCAATTCAGAGGCCGTAATTAACATGACATTGTATTTCGTGCATAATGGCAAGCTCCAAGCTTTATATTGCAACAAAAGTTTCACGGAAATCGTAGCCTTATGTGTGTTTTATGTAACTTTACATTTGAAACCTTAAAATAGATAGCGCTATATATGTATCTTGTTTAATTCAATTAAGGAGAAATGCTCTTTGGGGTAAAAAAAACTCAAATGTAAATGGAAACAAGTTTTTCTAGCACAATTTATACAAGTTGAAGCCATTTTAATGTTTCAGTTATAGTGCAACACTGAACAAGTTGCAATTTGGAAGTAGTTATAGGGAAACACTAAACCAGTTGTAATTCCGACGCAACAAGGAAATATTATTATTCTTATTACGTTTATACAGCTGAACTTATCTTTAATTTCTTAATAGTTCTTTACAAATTAATTTTTTTTTAACTTTCAATTTATTGCCTCTTGGCTTACTAACTCAGCAAGCTGATATTAAATATGTCTTTTTATTTGAAATTCAGCTGGCGGAATGGAACTTCTGGACGGAGTTACAACTTTCATTCTTTTAATATTTTCTTAATATTTCTTTTAGTTCAGATCTAACTGAATCTATAATTTTTGTAAACCTAGTCTCAAAATTTAGTATGTATTAGTTTTTTTAGTTTTCCTTAAGTTGGATTTAATATTAATTAATTCAGCTAATCTGGCATAATGCTTTTATTAGACTGCTGCCTAAATTTCTTTAGGTATAAACCTGCTTCTTATGAATTTATATAATGTGTAATTTATTCATAACTCAGTAAACTGAATAACAACTTTTTTTAATATTCCCATTGAGTTATAATTTTAAAAGTTGTTTATCTCTAATTCTCGAATAGGCCGCAACTTTTCTGGTAGCAAATTTGAGGCATAAATCCTAATTTAAACTTTGCTTAAAACTGTCATCGTAGGTTTACATTTCTGTTTCCTTAAATCATTTTTTTTTTTTTTTTGTAGAAGTGACAAACATCATTATATGCCCTAAAAGTACTATCTTTCAAGGAGATAATACAAGGCAAAGAACGTAAAATAGACTGAAATGGTGTTTTTTTACCCTATCATTAGAACTTTGCTGATTTCGCCAATATTTCTTTTAATTTTGCCGATTTCAGCTGACTTATCGACATATTTTTATGGTTTAACTGCTTCATGTACATATAAATTCGCGTTCAGCACAACTCGAATCGATTTCAAATTTGCTTATTACCGTAGCAATAATTTTTGCTGATATATTTGTTTGTTTCTTCTTTTCGACGTAAGAGATAATGTTTCTTATTAGCTATCCTAAGAGTACCTACCACCTTGCATGAAACCAATACGAGGCAACGTGAAGTTCATTTAATTTCTGGCAAATATTACTGCATAAAAGTATAAAGATTTTTATGACATTCGTACGTGTCCAAAGTTACTTTAGAGATTATGAACTCCCAAGAACACATGTGATTTGCATTGTAGAGCAATTTTTACGACACAAAAATTCGTGAGACGGAAATTTACATAGAACTAGTGAAATGCTATTGGTAATTTCTTTCATATCAAATAAGAAAAGCAAAATCACCGTGATTTTTCGGGAGGAGAATGCTTGCCGTAACACTTAAAACCGGAAAATTTGGAAAAAGTCACGTTTTCGTCGAATAATGCTAGAATTCTTTAAGGAAGAGTGGAGAAAAGAACGCTCACAAGCATCGTAAATATCGACAACATGTGTGTACATTTTTTATAAATGTTTACGATTTCGAAAACAAAATATGTTCGCGTATAAGTTTAGGTTCGTAAGACTAAAGAACGCTATAATAAACTAATGAATTTATGGCGTCTTGAAGTCCCGCTCAAAAAAGCCAAAGATAACAAATTTTTTATGGAAAACCACATTGTAGAAAACTGTCGTCTTGAGTGATTGTTGCTCAAAATATTGTGTTTAAATATCACTTTAACAAATTTTGCCCTGGTTACACCTTTTAATCATTTATCTTTAATATTTATTTACTTTAAACTTAGAAAGAAAACCCAGAGATAAGATTGCGTTTGTCAGCATAACTTGAATAACTGCAGTAAGTGGAAAATTCATTTACAAAAGAGCACAAAAAATTAAACCAAAAGGAGATTTAACAGTGCCATCATTTCATAAACAAACACACAATGTCTGTTTGATTTTTCATCCAAAAGTAATTCATCATAACGTCATTATGTCGGTGTGCAGGAAGTCATAGAGTCGTATATACTGCCACAAACAAGTACATTCCTCTGTGACTCTGTTGCAGCTCTTCAAGCACGTTTAAAAAAATATTTTTTTTGGTTTTATCTTTAGAAATGGGAAAATGTTGTCTGGAAGCCATCCATGTCTCAGTTTACTTGGAAAATAGGAGAAAAAGTGAGTGAATTAATTTATTCAGCCAGTTGAATTTTAAAATTTTTTTGTGCATTAAAACTAATGTTGGAGAAAAAGCCAGAAACTGTTACAACCAAGTAATATAGTTGGATGTTGAGTGAAGTATTTAAGCTGGTCTGGGTGCGTTTATGTAGTATATTTTCAAGTAGTTAACCAATGCCTTAAAAGGAAAACAATTCAGTTAAATGTGAATATAAAACAATTAAATATAAATATTTTGAAATTGTGATATTTAGCTTCATTGACTTGTCAGCACCAATTGGTTTAACCAGCTGAATGGCGATATTTCAACTAAACAGGTATTACTTAATGCATTATTTAATACGACTGCATTATTTGTAAAATATTTAAGATAGACCTGGTCCAATTAAAGTTTAACGCATTAGCTTTATCCGTAAAATGGCAAATAAGACAAAATCAAATTGAGGAAAGGACGTAAAATGTGTAAAAACATTGACATGTCATAATGCTAGGTTAAATATGGTTCATTCAGTTAGTTGTGTAGCAATAATATTGCACCGCAGCCGCGTTTTTTTGATACAAATGGCCAAACAAATTTTAAATAGTATAATTCAACAAGAGGATTTGCAGAGACATGTAAGCAACAGTTTGTTTAATTAAAGTTAAATATATAAATATAAATTTAAATTTTGCGGCATATTTAATTTGATTTAAAAGTCAAACCACTGAAATTTCATAAAGCTCCTTTGCCTCCCTTTAGAAATATGGAAATGTTATTAAAAACGCTTCTACATTTTTGTCTCCTAGGTAACCAGGAGGGATATCGTGTAAATTAATTAATTCAGTTAACTGAACTTCAATATCTTTTAATGTTTCTTATAATAGCGGAAATTGTTTAATATGTATAATTTAGTTGAGTGTTTGATTTTTTAAGTAAAGGCGATTTCGTTTTAAATTATTTTTTTGAGTAAATAATCCTTGTTTTAAATTGTAAGCAATCCAGCTTCATGTATCTGTGAAAAGATTTGTTTCTCAGTAGTTCAGGATACATTAATAATCCAACATTAAATTGAATTTATTCAGCTGGTTGAATAGAAATGTTCTTAGTTTCTACTTACTTCAAGAGTTAATTCAGCTGTAATTTTTTAAAATATTTAAGCTGCAAAAATTTGCAAATACCAATGTAACACTTGCACAACAAAATAACGTTAGAAAGATCTAATAATTTAAAAAAAGGTAATTGTGTTAGGAACGTTGACATTGTGAACGTTGAATATTATGTTACTATACTATATCATATTATGCTATGCACTTTTTCATCCGCATATACATCCGCAAACTTTAGCTCAGCTGGGTATTTTATTAATTATTTTAGGTGCAGTAGATTCAATAAAAGTCTTTTAGTTGCAAATCCAACAGTTTTTAATGCTTTTATAAATCCCATAAGTTTTTTTTCTATGATTCGATATTATTTGAAAGCAGATCAATATTTCATAATATTATGGTAAATGTAGCTTATTCGACTAACTGGATAATGATAATATTAAGAGTTAGGAAGTTTTGCGCTGTAAATAAGTACGCAAGCTTGAAATTATATAATCCCGCTAAAGATTTTTTAAAACACTTAAGATAATGTAGGCTAAAGCCAAAATTATAATGCAATTTTGCAACTCAGTTAGTGTAATTGGAACCCAAACCACTGATATTTCCTAATTTTATTTTTGTCTCTTTGTACTTTTATAAATCTTAAAAAAATCCTAACATTTTTGGCAGGTGTAGTTATATTTGAAAATGTTGCGTTAAACGTAGCTTATTCATCAATCCGCATAACGTTTACATTATGCCACAGCTATATTTTAATTGCAAATAGCAGCCTAAACTTAAAACAATAAAATTCAGCTTGAGATTCTTTAGACTGGAGTAGGCTAAAAACCTAAATCGCTGAAGTTTCAAAATGCTGTTCTGTCCTTCTCAAAGATCATTTTAATCCCATAACCCACTCTGCGTGTAAAAGGACCTAAGTTTCTTCTATTATTCAATATCAAAAAAGAATCTTAAAATGGATGTGTAGTTGTCAACAAAACCACCTGAAGCTATTTGTGTGATCATACGGTTTTCTTCAAAAATATTTCCATTTCCCTTCCAACAGTTTAGCCCTAATCTTGAGTGAAAATCACAACGACTGCCGCATAAATTACACATTTATGGCTAATAAATTTGTGGAGAAGAAAACCTTATGGTTTTATTCTAACCCATGAACAATTCATGAAATTCAGTCAGCTGAATATATTTCTTCAAGCATTTTAATTGTGTTTGCAAACAAAGTTTATCCATGTCAACACATGCCGCATAAATTAGTAGCCAGTACCACTACTCCTATAGTATGGGCGGCGGCAGATTAATTAAGGCGCTATAAAATCGTTGATTATCTTTATGTGCGGCTTAAAGCCGATAATTGACATTCATGATGTTAAATCAATTAGATGAGTAGTAGTAGATATGTTTTCTTGGATTTTGGAGGGTTAGCATCGGCGTTTTTTAAATGGACAACTCGCATTAGTGTAGTTGTTAAATGATAACGAATTGATTTTTAATTTAACCATAATACGGGAATAATAAAACAGGTAGCTCAATTTAGTTGTTTTTTGTGTTTTACACAACAATTTTAGTTTCTGTCAACAGATGGGGCATATAATTCCTACAAATTCAAATATTTTCCGAACAAAGGCGGTGAGGTTTAGCAGGCTACACAGTTTTTATAATTAAGTTTAGGCTGATAATAAAGGATTCTCCAATTTTGGGTTTCAAAATTAAAGTTAAATAAAATACACACAAAGTTATGATTTAGATGAAGTTTTTGTTTCATTACAATGCCTGAACTTTACCATTATGTACGATTGGCTATAGCAGTAGATCATTTTGAGTTAGTTTTCGACAATTTTTCGCACGTTCGGGCAGCATCTCGGCGATAATTTGATGAATGTTGGCTTCCAAATGACCCCACGTTTGAGAATTATCCGCGTAAACACGGTTTTTGACGAACCCCACAAAAAAAGTCTAACGGCGCTCTGAATTGACGGTAACGGTTCCTCCGGCGTCATTTTCGAAAAAATACGGCCCAATGACACCTCCAGACCGTGATACACACCAGACAGTCACTTTTCCCGAACGCAATGACTTCTTTGTTGACATAATCACCGAGTGAGAAATGAGCTTAATCGCTGAAGAAAATTTTGTTCAATTAAAGGCCCACGTTTGAACATCTTTGTAATAAGTTTTAACTATTTTTACACGTTCTTCGGTTGTTAAACGATACATATTCATAAATGGCAAATATTTCACTAAATAAATCACACTTCGGATGACTGGTATTTAACAGATGACAGCATTGCCAGACCGGCGGTTTTAAAACCATATGTATGTATTATAAAATCTGTTAGCTGCAATGCACTTTAGTTGCCTAAGTTCGTAAATAGCACTTGCTTATTATAAAGTTATTTATAGACGAATATCTCTGTAATATTCGGCATACATCAATTCTGCAATCAGTTCTGAATTTCACTACAGTAAGTGTAATTACTAGTCATAGTACTTGTAAGGTAGAATTTTTTGAGCACACATTTCTGTGTTTGCAGAATAGATAAAAAATAAAGGTTATATTTTTTTGCTTTGAGCTTTGTTAATTTAGTCTAAATTTAGTAGCTGAACTCTGGTGAATGCCGAGTTTTTCAAAATTTTAAAATTTAAGCCTCTCAGAATTGCAATTTAGTGAGGAGATTATGCGTTGAATTGTGAAATTTCCTTCCATTGTAAAGTTTACCAAGCGATACGTCTGTTTGCGCTTAGCTGAATTGCAGTCCAGTATGCTAAATATGAAATATACTTCAATTTTCGAGTTCGATTTCCACTGAGTTCGGTTTCCTGTTCAATTATCTGCCTTAAATTTATCATCAGCCAAGTCGCAGCAGACTGAAAAGATCAGTAAAAGCTCTTGAAGTTATGCTCGAAATAATTATTAGATAGTAGCCGAAGCACATAAACTTTCATAGGTTCGACAGTACTTTTTATCACTAATAAATTTAACAAATTCGGGCACTTAGATAGTTCACTAAGGAGTTTGCAATTAAACGTTTTAATTAACCTAGCTGAAGTGCGAATAATCTATCAAGCAATATGTAAAATTTAATCCAGAAAGCCGAATAACAAAAATATTTTGATATTTGTCAGTGATATTGAACAATTCCATTACTGGAAATTTCTCAAACATTGAAAATAAAACTTGGGCAAGATAGGTAACACAAAATCGAGTGCAATTTGCCTCTATATGTGTAATTAAAAGTTTCATTGGACCATTTAAAATAACTGAATTATAGTTCAGTCTACGGAATGTGAAAAAAATGCTCATTTATCATAAATTACTAATTTGATAGCACGTTATGTTTACTTACAAATGCTTTCTTAAAGCGCAACAACAAGAAATTTATGATGATCCATCCTTGTGTACTTTGTTAACAAACTTCTAATAAAATGCATTTAGTCATTTTTATTAGATGAATTATGAATATTTTGAAATTTAACAAAAGCCTTCCCGTCGCCTGAATTTTAATTCAGGGAGCTGGATAACGATCTACACATAGAAAATAAAACTCCGGTAAAATCTATGTCACTCGGTATTTAAATGATTTCGAATGAACATCTTGAATTTCTGTCAAAGACAATTGTTAGAAGAATGGTTGGATATAATTTATAGCTTACAATATTGAAGTTGAGCAATCGAATATTGTTATAAAGTTCTCAAAGAATATTTAATTTTTTGATTAAAAAGAGGGGCGTGGTACCGCCCATAACAATAATGGGTTTGAACGACAATATCTAATGATTTATTAGGAATTTTGTACGTATGCTATTAGCATAAAACGAAATATGTTGGAGTAGAAAGTGGCGCCCAGCCCCTTTTTAAAACTCGCTTATGGTGGCCAAATTAACCGACCAATAGTCATAAAACTGTAACAATAAATTACTGTCGTTTACAAAACTGTCTTATGTTTCTTCATGTTAAGATTAGAAAAGGAGGCATGGAACCACCCATACAACTAAAACCTTTAACAGTTGTATGCCGCGAAAAGTTAGAGATTATCCATTTGAAAAAATACGTTGTAGCGGTATCTCATCAACTATCGGAGATACATAACTGCGATTTGATGCATATGCAGCCGATATAGAATGAAATACGCCCTCACTCATTTTAAAAATTCCTTCCAACAGCCAATTTAAATAGTAAGTTATTACCTGTCATGTAAGGTACGAGGGCGGTCCCAAAAATAGGCTACTTGACATATAGATGGTGCCGGTAGTCTGAAAGCAATTATTTTTGTGAAAAGTGGCAGCCTTATGAAACATATGTTTCAAGGCGCCATGTTGTTTAGTATTTTTATTTGAGCCATCAAAACGATTTCAGTGAATTTATAAGTATGGAAATTGGTCACCGTTACGTAACCCAATATTTCCATTTGAAAGGTGTCAGTCCAATCAATATTAAAGCCGAGCCAGATTCGGCTGCTTCGTTAACGACTGTAAAATATTGGGTAGAACAATTTAAACGGGGCCTTACGTGCAGGACGAACACCGTAGTGTTCGACCAATTGAGATGTCTATGACAGACACTGTTAAGAAAATCTACAAAATGGTACTGGCTGAAGTTGCATAAGCTAGCTGAAATGATAGCCGTTTCAAAAAGTGCTATATATCTCATATTGACCGAAGACTTGAAGAGGAGAAAGCGATGCGCAAGATATGTGCTGCGCTTGCTTTAAATAGAGGAAACAACAGCGTCGGGAATATGTAGAGCGATGTTTCATCGCAATAAATCTGCATTTTTAAGTCGATTTATAACCGTACACGAGAGGAATAGTCAAAACAGTGGACTGAAGAGGTAGCGTCTGTGGTTGATGGCTATTTTAAGAAGTTTGACAGTTCTTACTATAACGTGGTATAGAAGCTGTTGAATATCGCTGAAAAAAACTCATCGAGCTAAAAGAAGATTGTGTTGAAAAATAAAGAAAACTTTTTTGTGTGTTTTTTGTTAGGTCGGCTAGTGTACTAAAGACCTTTGGTATATATGCTGACACTGCCATCGAGCGAAATATTTGCCCGCAAAGTCACCGACTGATCGTTATTAATATTAGGAAATGTGTTGCTATTAATCACGAAATTATCATATGCTGTCAGGTTAAAAATAGTAGGTAATGTCGCCCGCATAAATTTACGATTTAGATTAAATTTAGATTTATAATTATATGAGATTTATTTTAAAAAAAAAAAGCCAAGGATAAATGAGACCTTAATGACACTTTTAATCGAAATTTATAAAATTTGAATGACATTAAGTTAACGACCAAACAGGATTAAAGGTGTTGCCACAGTTTAATCCATTTACTATTTTGGATAGGAAATTGAATGCTACACGGTTATAGAAGATGTTTTTTTCGCACTTTAGTGGCTAATTTAGTCGGCTAATTCATTGACTTTATACAAAATAAGACAGTTCTTAAATTCCGAGTTTGTTATGCTAATGAAGCAGCATATAAGCCATATACCATTTACCACACAGACTTGCTTATTTTTAAGTAAAAAATACTAAGAGCATTTTTCAGAAAGCGGAATGACAAGAAAATTGCAATATATGGCAAAAAATTTGCAATTTGACTGCAAATTTATCTTTAGTGTTGAAAATAGTTAAAGATCTTTGTGCAAGTAGAGTGGCCCTTAACAAAATACAATGACATTTAGTATAATCTGTCGGCAGTTAGTTAAATCATTTTTAATAAATTGTTTTCTTTTATGTGCGTATTTTAACATTTATAAAACCTACTAAGTAAAAAGTCTCTTTCCGCTCTGCTGAATTACAATTCAGTTAGCTAAATAGCACATTCTTTGTCATTTCTTACATTTATATTGTTTCACTTAATTTAAGTCACAATCACACCGACAAATGCTGCAATCAACAACCATTTGTTTTTTGACATATAAATAGAAAGCTTGAAAAGAAAAACAATTTGTTTTTAACCATTTCTTTAGTCAAGTCAAATAATTAATCACTATGCATCCAGGGGAAGGGGAGCGATATTAGGTTGTTGCTTACAAATAGTGTAGCAGCAATATGCACACACACACACATACATACGTACGCAGAATACCTCTATTTACAGCCATTACTTAAGTAATCAATTAATTTAATTTCAAAAGCGTGAAAACAAACACATAGTGCCACATAGCGATTGGCATGAACGAATGAACGAATTGTCCTAGGGAGTTGCGCTGGTGAATGAAATGAAATAAAAGTGTTTACAATGACTTTTCATTAGCCATAACATTTTGACGTATTGAAACAATAGCTCTGGTCCCCCAACAATAGCCAGAAGAACCAACAGCTGAATTGTGTTGATGGCCTGATAATTAATTAATTGATATTTCTGGCCTTTGATTGATTTGTGGGGCGTTCCAGTGGGCTGTTTTCTTAAGGATTCCTTTTTGGGAATGAATGGAAAACAAATGAGACTTTTTCTTATGTTTTTTTTTTTTTAATTTCTCGTTTCCGGAACTCTCCTCTCACTTATAATGATGGGGCAATGGAAGATGTATTACTTTGTATTGTGATGGCGCCGTTCTTTATGTAAGCATGCTTCATAAGATAAATCCAAATATCCACTATTGCTAACGCTGCTGAATGCGATTTTGCGAAAGTACCCAAATGCAGTTTCACTCTTGTGGGTACTTTCTAGCAAACATGTACACATTGCCAAGTACTCGTAGTGCCCGCTATTACGAGTGCAAATATAAACAAACAAGAAAAATATTAGAAATATAAACATCAATTATAACTTTGTTGATTTAGCAATGAATTTGTTGACTTTTGTTTTTAGTCAGCTTCTTCAACGACTGACTGACTGACTAACTGGCTGATAGACGAGCTCGAGTTCCTGCAAAAAAAATATAGATTCTTTTACTGTAAATGAAAGGGTGGAGATATGTTGTCTTTGATAACGATAACTCTTACGAAAAGTTCCTTGGCAATGGCATTCCGTTTAGTCTGTCCTTACATCTGTTAGCTTGTTGCCTGCTCCTATCATTGTTTGCGTAGGATTTGTATAATATGGGATCTTCATACACATGTTTACATAATATTTGTCGAAAGCATCTCACATCAAAAAACAACAACGGCAGCAGAAAGAAAAGTGGAAAATTTGTTTCTTTGAAATTAATTAAATAGATTGGGAGGAAACCATCATCAACACATGAAAAGAAAACATATTTTTATTCTATGTAGTCTCTTATAACATAACAAAAACGCCGGAAAGCAAAAGACCTTTGGGTTTAAAATTAATTTCTCACAACATATGCCAATCAACAAGCACACACAACACACACACACACACACATAGAGATACACACATTGTCTAATATATGCATACTTGTGTAAATAAAATAATAATCTAATTTAACCTTTGAGTAAATTATGCAAAAGGATGTAGATCAAAGTTCACACTTCATAAAGGAATAAAGTTTATGTAAAATTGTGAATTAGATAACAAAAAATAGAACTTTTTTAAATAATTTAATAATACGTACAAGAAAAATAATGGAAAAGGAAAACAAATCTGACAGAAAATGGAGTAAATTAAAAAATTAATCAGATGATCTGACCAAATTATGGAATTATTTTCTCCAGTGTAATATCGTATACTGATTAATTCCAAACAAGAAACGAAATTAATTAAAGGTCTATGTAAAAGTATACAATCAGCCATTGTCTTACTATGTATCCAAAATCAACAACATTTTTCTAACGATTTCATTCCTATTTAGTTCTCTATGGAATATAACATTACACAATATTTTGTAAACTTAAATTAGTTTAGTCCAGCTATTTAAAATTTCCATTTCCAAAAATTTCAATCAGAATTTTCGAGTATTTTTTTTTCTTTAATATAAAGTGTAGTAAAAATTATTATCAATTATTTTTACTTCACATTGAAAGTTTTATTCAGCATAGTAAGATTTATCTGGTTTAGGTCATATAACTGTAACAATAACCTATAACTTGCTACCATCTCGATTATAATTCCATTCATAGAAACTCTCTCATAGAAATACTCGTCATTATTGGCACAAAAGAGACGGATAGTCGATTTTCGCAAGCTTCTTTGGAGGCGAATTCTTCACTTTCAAAATATTCCTTCATAGAGAAATGCAAGTGGTAATCACTTGGTGTCAGGCCCGAAATACAAGGTGAATGCACAAGAACCTTTCAGAACTTCTGACGTCACTTTCAATGCGTGTGGCCTGGCGCTGTCCTGAAGGAACACAATTTCTACCCTATTTTCCAAAACTAGCCATTTCTGCGCAATTGCTTTCTGCAGACGGTCCAATTGTAGATAGTACAAGCTCATATTAAGAATTTGGCTATAGCTGAGCAGCTTATAGTGGATGATTCCCTGCCAATACCACCAAACACACAGTAAAACCTTCCTGGCCGTTAATCTTGACTTGGCCACTGTTTGTCTCTGCTCACCACGATTGTTTCGCTTGACGTTGTTGTGTTGTTGCGGTCCACTATTCACCACAAACCAGCATAATCTTTAGGAATAGGCCGCGTCCCGTAAATAGAAATTCTACCCATGAGGCCTTTCTGCGTTAACATATGTGAATCTTCTATTGAATCCATTCAAATTCAAGTGGTTCTAATGCTTTTGTAGCAACATTTAGCTCTCGTGCTGTCTAAACAGTGCTTAAATATTGGCCAGACTTGACTAGTTCTATTATTCTATCAATATTTTCAATTTAACTCCGAGAATCTGGTGCATTTTTGGCATCAAAACTATCAGAACAGAGTCGATGAAACTAAATGTGTGCATAAACATAATTCATATTTTCTGCTGTCTGTTTTGCATTTTCCAAGAAGCGACAGTTTTGGCCAATAGAGAGGAATTGTGTTCCCTCAAGGTAACGTTAGGCCATACATATCTACGGTGATTCATCAGAAACTCCGGTAGATTGGCTGGGAGTTTCCTTTGCACCCACCATCTATCCTTGTGTGTGGCGAATGACTTTGCTGATGAAAATGTTCTCCCAAGAGAAGCTTGTGAAGCTAGATTGCTTCAGGATAACCTTTCAAATTGCAACAAGTAGTCGTTTAAACCGGTGCATATTTGACGCAAATAGGATTATTCAAACTCTAACTAAATAAACACTTCAATCTCCTCCAAAAACAATGCATTTATTTTTAGTACACCTTGTATGCATATTGCTAAATTGATAAAGGAATACATTTAATGTAATATTAATGAGATTTGGAACTTTTTCCAAATGTTTCTGTCTGAAAAAATATCTAAATAGATTGTCAGACATATGTTAGCGTGTAAAAATGATTATAACTTATTGTTGTTTGCTCAGCCCAATTAACTCCATTCACACATGAAGTACATTATAATATTTTTCAATTGCACGGAAAACCTGTCAGTTATTTGAGTGTCAGCTAGCTGAATAAATAAAATATATTTAAACATGACGTAACACTGAGAAGGGACAGCAAAGTTTCACTTAAGAAATTTTAAATGTTTACAATTTTTCCAGTTTCTCCTCCCTTAAATACTGTAAGAATTGACTTCAACCACTTGAATTACACGGCTACTGAATGCCAATAAAAGCAAAACTATGTCTGTGTCTAATGTTTGGTATTGAATGAATTCATGTGAATTAAATGCCAAGAAATAAAAAATAAAAATAAAAAAATTCCCCTTAAAAATTTCTGGACTTCTCGTAATTTAATCCAGCTGAATTCATTTAATACCAAACATTAGGCACAGACATAGTTTTGTTTTTGTAGATCAATCGAATGAAAAAAGATTATAATCGCATAAGATCACATTTAGTGAGTTTACGTGCATTCTGTTCTTAGCTTCACTGAAGCTCTACTGTAAAAGGTTTTTCTAACAAGATCGACCGATGTTGAAATGGAGTATAGCTAAGTGTGTGAGGTATTACAGAATCGAATCGAATATCACATTGTTCAATTGTAATCCGCGGCTCTTGTGATATCAAGAACCGGAGACGTCCAATCTTTAGTGACTCTGTTGCATGGATCGGGCTGAATTTGAGCGATGGCTTGGGATATGTTGGCTTTGAGGTCATAAAACTGCACAATGTATGTCGTGGCTTTCACTGTGCTAAACATACCGCTGTTCTGATGGACGTCCATCGTTCAATTTGCGTCAAAAGAAATTTGTTATCAATGATCGTCGCTTTAACGTCGCTTTCAAAGAAATATGAACCAACGATGCCGCCGATAAGTGGCAATTTTTGTTTGGTGTTGCATGGCCATCTATCAAAAAACGCGCCTTGTATCTGGAAATTGTTTTCGACCAAAAAGAGGCCTTTCGTCAAGCTCGCCGAAGACTAGTCAGTCTTCAAAGGCGTTGTCTTTGGTCATTTACTTTGAGGGCTAAATCCCATTACTAAATTTGGCAATTCTGAAGTCTGATAAATTCTGAGTTCATGTCCAAGAAGAGGAATGAATTGGCCTTAGTTCTCCTGGGCGCTTTCGCAGACAATAACGACGTCCTCGGTATGTCTGGCGGTCATGTGACGTGCAGGTGTTGACTATTTATTTGAAGAATCGGTCGTCTTGAATCTGATCATAAAGAGTTGGAGGGGCAACTTTGAAAGGCCACAGCATTTACATTAAAATGGGCACAACGCGTCCTACGATTATACAGGGTGGCGCAATAGAACGTGCATATTTAAAAAATAGATTACAAAATAGATACAAAAGGTATGGTTAAAATAAATCTAAGGCATTGTAGAGTAATAAATGCAGTTTATTTTTTAAAAATAACATCATCTAAATGGTGACCCTCTCTACGACGGCACTCCTCTAACCGCAAACGAAAATTATTGAAAACTTTTTTCAGTAATACTGGTGTAATGGCTGTCATTTCACCACGGATTTTCTCCTTGAGCTGAACGATGTTTCTTGGATTATTACTGTAGACTTTGTGTTTGAGGTATCCCCACAAAAAAAAAAAGTCAAGAGGCGTCAAGTCTGGACTACGTGGGGGCCATGGGATATGACCTCTTTGCGAAATCAGTCTGCCAGGGAACATCTGCTTCACCACCGTCATGGAGTCATTTGATGTGTGACAGGTAGCACCATCTTGTTGGAACCAAGTTCCGGAATTCACTATTCTTGAACTTTTAATTTCTGGAGCCAAAAATCCGTCCAACATCTCAACATAGTATTCCGTATTAACCGTAACGTTTTGGCCCCGCGCATTTTCGAAAAAAAAGGACCAATTATTCCTCTGCCAGAGATTGCTGCCCATACTGTCACTTTAGGACTATGCAATGGTTTCTGGTGTTTGATTTTGGGATTTTCACTGTTCCAGTAACGACAATTTTGACGGTTTACGAACCCATTCATAAGGAAATGAGCCTAGTCAGAGAAAAGGATATTGTCAAAATTGGAAAATGCGAGCCTTGCTATGAAGTCAGACTCTTTCAATTCTTGTGTTTGTTGCAGCTTATATGGATGCAGTTTAAGATTAGCACTCGGAGCTTCACTAATTCGCCGTAGTCCATATTCAGCACAATATAGTCGCCTAGTAGCAATATATGAACGAGAGTTCTCGTAAAATGCGCGCACGCAAAATGCGCGACGCTTCCCGTCGAAGTGATTCATAGCGACTAAAACTCCATGAGCCCGCCAACCCAACGATGTAGGCACCCCCCCGCCCGCGCCTTTTCTACCCCGCAAAAAAAGATGATGCAATATGCACGTTCTATTGCGCCACCCTGTATTAATGCAAACGCTAATGCGGACAATAAACTTTTATAAAGGTTTTAATTTGCATCTTCTGCGTGTAATATTCAAACGTGTAATGTGAAAAGACGAATTGACATCACTAACTGAATAGACTGTCAACATCGATTCGCCTTATTTGGAAAACCCGTTACTGCAAGCTACTGTCAATTCAGTTTGGCTGAATACTATCTATAATTTGGAAAATAAATTTATTTATATTCCGTTACCATTTAAATCAAACCATTTAACACGTTCACCCTCCATCTCTCTCTCTCCCACTCATTTACCAGCCATAAGCGAAAGTATTAAATGAACTTAAGCCATTATAGCAAATGAACTTTATGAAATCTATTAAAATGGAGTAATAAGGTAATTGAACTTGTTTGCGCCTTTCTGCTTTTCCCTCTATTCTCATTCCCTGGCAGTTTGCAGTTCCCATAAAAACCAGACAAAAACTGGCTTTTTAATTTACTCTCTTAACCACACTAAATACTCTCTATTTCTTTAGTCCTTTTTATAAGCCATAAAAACACAGATGAAATGTAAGGCCTCCATTCACACACTGGCTCGCATAGACAGAAATCCCTTCACTAAAAGGGTACCTTAATTTAATAACGCCCCAATTATTTTGCGTTTTTTGCCGGCCTCAAGTACTTCACTACGCCATAAAAAATGCTATATAATAAAACCAAAGTGAACATTCAGCCAAGGCGACGTTTTCGTTTCATGGTAAGGGAGACCGTGAATAGAAATAAACAAACACGTCAGGAATAGGCTGCAAAGACAAGTTATATTACACAGACTGTCAAATTGCCAAAGTCATTCATTTCAGAAATCACGCTAAAATTTTATAAACTGAACGAGAAAATTGACATCCGTTTTTTATACGAGTGTGAATGTGATTTGGGGGCCCTTTTGGTGGGATGCATAAAATAAAACAAAGCCAAACACCGATATGGTCAGTGTGAGCAGGACCCAACTAGAGATTATTTTTTCGGGAGGACGGGTGGAAATAGGCGACAAATGGGAGCAAAACGGATATTTTTCTTATAATTGAATATTCCTTTATTTGCCTAGTAAAACTAGTTTTTTATACGTGGTGTTGCAGGACCAACGGTTAATTCTGTCGGCCAATTACCACTCAATCAGCTGAAATTTGTCGGCGACTTTTACAGTTCTTAGTCACTAAAATCGAAAAACTTGTGGTAGATGATAAGAAAAAAAAAATAATGAAATTGTAAAATATTAGTACAGTATCTGTTAAATTTATTTTAAATTTGTTTTCAATTTATATCATATAAACATTTCAAATTTCAAGAGAAACATGTTACTGCTTGATGTAGCCACTTTTAACGCGGATAATTGCATCGAGTTTATCCGCAAAGGCTTCAGATGCTGCATAAATGCTGCCTGATCGTATTTTTTTTTAGTTGGTACTTTGGCCTCCAGAATGGACTACATTTAATAATCCTTTGGGTTTAAGTTTGGGGAATGTGGTAGCTATTGCTGTGAAGACATAAATTGTTCTTGTAAAAAATATTGTTTTGCACGGGCTTTATATCATGGAGCCGAGCCTGGGGAAATATTCAATGGTTTCTCTGTTTTCGCAGAGGGATTCGCTGATCTAAATTGTCGTTTAGTTTTTAACTCAGCAATATTCGATCGTTTTATTTGTTTATGTTTTGCTTAATCGCAAATATTTTTCATTAAGCTCGCCATGAACTTTGCTCTGACTAGGCGAACTGCACCACGTTTGTACTTTTCAATCGTAATTCGTTTTTTAATAAATATTCCGTGCCACGAGCGGAAGCAATTAAATTTTTCTCCAGTTGAACTACGCTTTGTCGTGGATTACATTGAATTCTGGTCTTCGCCTTTCGAACCATTTCTGATGATGTTGCTGTTGTTGGTTGTCTACCTCTATGCCGTCGTTGTAGAGTGTAGTGGTCCAGATTCGTCATTTATAATCTTTTAATAATTTACCTGGCAAAGAAACGAAAGTCGCTGCATTTATTCCGAAATTGTTAGAAATAGTCTTCTTTGTAGGAAGCTATTCAGCTGACTAAAAAATTCGGCAAATCGATTTGCAAGTTTTTTTCAAGTGAGAAATCTCTATACAAAAACAACTTAAAGATAACCAAAAAATGTAATTCAGAATCATTTGGCAAAGCAGTTAGAAACAGCTTCCTTTCAAATCATACTAACTTAGCACAACAACTCGTTTAATTTCAGTATCTGTGTAAGGCTCTATAATTCCGCCAAAAATTCTAACTGTCTTTCAAAAGATTGGATATTAGGGGTAACTGAATAGATGGTAAATTATCAATAATAAGATTTAAAAGAATTTTTTTTCATATTTATTTATTTTATTTTATTCTATATTAATTCAATTACCAATATTTTCTAATTAAATAAAATTAAAATAAATTTTGTCGACAAATTATTAAAATAAATTAAAATTAAAATTAAAAATCAAAAATTAAATTAAATTAAAATAAATTTTGTTAAAATAGATTTTGGCGACGTTCAGATGAAATTGGTTAGAAATTTTAATTAATAATTTTTCCGATCGTGCTCTAAAACTCGTTACTTTGTTGAAAAACTTACCTTACCGAGATCACTCTACCCACGAATATCATTTACTTCATCCCCCTTTCCAATCCCACTCTACTACATCTTTTCCTTGGAATTTTTATTTTCAAAATCATTACACATCAATCATCAACACCATCAACTTCATCGCTGTGGATGTCTTCGTCGTCGTCATTCAAATATCTTATCCCTCGATATGGGTTAAAAAGATCAAAGCGATTAAACATAAACTATGAATACCTAATTGAATATGTTTGAATATGTTTCTCTTAAGATTGACATCATCAATTCAATTTGTGTCTGCATATAAACACATTCATATGTGTATATTTTTCTACACATATTTACAACTAATTGATCTTTGTTCCCTCCAGTGGAGATCTTGATTAGAAGAAAACATTTCAAAATTGATTGAGAAATGATGAGAAAATATTTCAATTCACTTCGATTTTGGACGGGAATTTTCTTTGCCCAAGTACTTAGTAAGTATTGTGTGAACAGTGTGTGATTATTGCATAAGTGTGAGTGCCTTTTATAAGGCAACTGGCTGAAAAGTGATTTTTTCCGTTCCAATTCTGAGAAAGAAATGTGGCGCAATTTCATAAAATAAATATGATGTGTTTTGGTTGGATATTCTCGATTTAAAGTAGCGAAAGTTAAACAAAGTTGTTGCATTGCGAAGTGTTTATGATTTATTTCTCAACTAATAGATGTGTTCTGATAACAAAGTCCCGTATATGAAAGTTTTTGGTTGAGAAATTGTCAGCATTTTTATAATTATGTAGCTTTTGACGCAACGCTAACGCGTAAAAACATGCTTTATTTGACAAAAACTGCATTATATGTTTTTACTGAATATATCTCATGATTTATTTAGCATTACGATGCTTTGAAAATGATAGTTGTTACTACCCAGCAGAAAAAAGTGGAAGCCTTTCAAAAAGAATTACATGTTCATCACTTTCATCACTACGGATGTGATCCACATATATTTATTGTTTCCAACGAACAGCTTTTAAACTACTTTCAAAATTATGGTAATGAAGTACTTAACACATTGATTCGATTCTCTTTTGTAATTCCTAACAATTAAAGCAAAACATCTTAATATGAAATACTCCAAAATCTACATTTGTTTATCCTCCATTATGTGTTGACCGATATATTAAATTTGTCATTCTATTTAGAAAAACTTTAAATATTCATACAATACAATATGCCGTTAATGACCATCCATAATATTGTGGATTGGAATGGTAGTGGTATAAACTTCGATCCTATGGAATATTATGTGGTTTTCCAGTTCTGTGCTTTTTACAGAATCTCCGGGCAGATATGGTAAAAAGTGCAGTTATTTAGATTGAGGAAATACTTTTCAATGGAACGTTTTTCCGACCACAAAATCTGACGAAATATTTTCTAGAATAAAAAGCAATTCTTTCAAACAATAAAAAATTGCAACCAATGATTTGAATTTTCATCACATCTACAGCACTCATGAATATGCAGAGAAGAGGTATCGTAAAATTGTGCTTCTCTCCTACAACAACCCTATGTATGTATAGGTATGCAATTATTTTGCTGTGTATAGATGTATAGTTATTACTGAATGAATTGAATTGTTCATTATGCACGATTCAAAAGCTTCAAGCAATTTAGATGTGTGAAAGAATTTAATGATTTACTTTACAACACGAATGGCAAATTTAAGCTGGATTTCTTGAAATGCTCTATTAGCTGTATCATATGACTGTTCTTTGTTTGAGAAAATATATAGGCTTATTCGGCCACTGAATTGGTCATAATATGGGGTCAAAAAGCGGATTTGAAGAAAGTGCAGTCTGGGCAGTTAAGATTACAGTTATCATTACAATAACAAAATAGTTACAGTTAATTATCTGTTCTACATTTCGATATTGTTGTGAAGAGAACATTTTCAGCCAGCTGAATTTAAAATGTTCATTATTTCAATAGTTATTTACCATTCGTTGCTGTATGTACAACTAGCTGAATTAGCGTAGTCTCTGAGTATTAATTGTCAGATACCGTATACATATATTATGAGAAAAATTTTGAGTATAACCAGCTTTGACAGAGATAATTCTTAAAGAAATTAATATTTAAATCATTTTCTAGAAAATAGAAATGTCATTCAAGCTTAATTTATTACTTTTCCGGTGCTTGTAGTAAATGTATAGGTAAAATGGTTTTGTTTAATTTTTTGATAAAAAAAAAAAAATCATAAAAAAAAGTGCAGTTTAAAGTGAAATATCATTAAGCACTGCGCAGACCATGCCATGTTAAACTACTCTAAATTTGTCATGTTCAAAACTGTGTTATGCGATATGTGAGGCAGAGCAATAACGTGACATTTCTTTATTATATTCATCGACTTAACTTGGCAAAATTTGACAAATATTAAAGAGAAGAACAAAAAAAAAACAACAACTCATCGAATTTAAAGCTTAGTATATTTACATTTTTTAAGCGAATGGCCCTATAAAGCTAAGAATTCAGCTTTGGACACTGGTTTGGACATTTAATTGGTTTAATATCTACTTGTGTTTTTGAACAATTCAGTTTAATTGAAGACGGCGAAATTAACGCGTATAAGATGGTAGCAATGATTTAGCAACTAAATTTTATTTCTCATAAGCATTCTGCCAAAAAGTACAGGAAATTTGCCAGCAAAACTCAGAATAATTCGATTATTCATATATATTCATTATATCGAAAAAATTCTTATGCCAACGAATAATCCAATCACCAATATGTATTTTGAATGCAGTTTCCGGAAAAGACTTGGATTCTCGCCGCGAATTCTCAGATGAAAAGCCGACTATATTAGCAAAGCTTTTGGATAAGAAGTCGTTCACAATAATAACCTTATCAAGTAGTGCATTTTCATGGTGGAAATTCTATGAGGCTTCTTTCCACAATACCGACCTTTTCTGTGAATTTTCTCTTTCCAACACGGCAAAATTTCTGAGTGCATATTAATTTAATAATTAATAATTAATAATAGACATAAAACTATGTCTCCTCAACAGTTATAATGTGTTTTATAAATTTGAGATCGGAATTCACTTGTTGTAGTATGGTTTTAGAGGCCCTTTTGAAAAAAATACTGATAAAAATTATTTAATTTGATTCGATGATTCGATAGACAAAGTAAGTTCAACGGCTGTCTCTATTAAGTTTAAGTAACAATTTTCAATAATAATTTCGATCACTTGATCGATGTTAACTTTGGTCGAAAACGTTGAATCCCAACCAGAAGTTAATGTTCCATCACATCTCAATGGCTTTGTGAATGTACTGTACCACTTATATGCACATGTTTGTGATAAATTCGATTCAACGTAAACTTTTTGCAATATCTTCAACGATTCAGCACATTTACAATACAAAATTTGAGAGAAATTCTTTGTTCGATATTTGTATCCATTGTAAAAAATCGAAACACAAAATAAAGGATAGCTCGCACGTGTATCGTTCGCATGATCGCGGGCTCAATCCCCGATACAACCACTCTATACAACTGAATTGGTTGTACAAAGGAAGTAATAACAAATTCAATTTACTATAACAAATTGATTAATGTAACATATGCGCCTTCTTCTAACACAAAAAATTGCATTGAACTGTTGTAAAAGGACATTTATGTTTCAGTTGAGTTATGCTTTTAAGGAGTTCAGTTTTATTATATACTTATTATATCATTTACTTGCTTTAAATAACAGCGATGATAATTCAGCTCAGCTAGTATTTTGTTGCTCTGGGATATTGAAGAATAAATTTGTTATGTATACAACAATATTTTATTAGCATAACGCCCCCTTGATACAAATATATCTATTAAATTACTTTTAAAAGAATCGTAGGTTGGTTTTGAAAATTTCCGGTTCGTCATTTGTACCTTAGTCTATGTCTTACATTATAAACTATAAATTCGTTAAATCGATACTTATAGGGATTAGCTAATTGCTTACTTACTCGTATATACAAATTAATATAAAAGTGATTTATTTCAACAAAAAAATGATTTTATTTATCTTTTGCTTCATTAAGATTTTTCTTATATCCAGCCACCATTTTCAATACTGATCATATTTTTCCATTGTATACTTTGATGTTTTATTACACTTGTAATCAATTCAGCTGAGCTGAATTTGATATATTTATTAAAAATTCCCATATTATCACACCTTGTCACCTGATACTCATCAAATGAATGTATTCATGTTGCCACATTTTTTTACCTGTAGGTGCTGAATAACGTAAACCGTTTTGCTGGTGGGGGAGGAGGAAACGTCTTTATTTTAACACTTTGTGTGTATAATTATATCAACGCCTTCGGTTTTCTTTGTTGTTTCCTCCTTATGTATAAAGTGCATTTTGTCGGCGTTAAACCAGCCAACAAACAGTATTGCAACAATGCTTCAATTTTATGGCCAGCTGTTTGGGGAGGTTATAAATTCGAAAATATTTCGAGTAGGTGGACATTTGTTTAACTTTTATTATGGTAAACAAACAAAAGACGCAGCAACAAATTAAAATATTTTTTATGGCTATTTAAAAAGACATCATTAAGTGTCATCAAATCAAACGATGGCAAAATAAAAAGGAAAACGCTTTGGCTGTCTGAAAGCAAGAATGCCATTTTTATTAAAAGCTGTAAAGAAAACAAATGTGGTTGCTGAATACAAAGAGTATTTATTTGCAGCAGTGACAGTTTTTTTTTTGGCTTTTCTTCTTCAGATCTTTGCCTTTCGTAAACGCAGTGAGTGTCTTGCATCCACTTGTCGTTTGCCTGCTAAGCATTCAAGTGCTGGTGATGGTGGTGCTACACATGGTGCACGAGTTGCAAGTAAACGAAAGTGTTCAAGTGAAGTAGAATGTTATGGGCAAGTGGTGGTGAACTCGCACTATACATTTTCCAGCTCAAGTTGAGCAGCAACCGCCTGGTCGCCCGTCCGTCCGTTTTACCATGTGTCTGTCATTTGCCACTTGTTGAGTGTTTGCAAATTGTAGTTATGTTGTATGCATTCCAATTAATTAAAGTGCACACAACACAGTCCCCATCATCTGCAACAAATGCAGCAGCAGCCATGTTCTTCACATAATCCTCAAGATGCTGATGATCGTTAGGCTCGTCATCATCTTAATTCTGATATCTATATGTAGGCATTCCCATTTGTATCATTTGGTGTTGTTTATATGTGTATTCCAATAACTTTAAATATGGACCAGCCAAAGGGGAAGATTCCTTCTGCGAGATCTGTTTCGAAATGTAATTGATTTTTTGCATAAGAATTAATGAAGCAAAATACGTTCGTTTATGCGTTGGCAAAGAAGTTTGAAACAAGATATGTGAGAGAACTGTTTAAAATCGTTAACTTTACAACCGATAGACAGATAGACGGACAGTTATATGGATTGACTGGCAGATAAACAAATTGAGAGACAGTTTTGGCAGGTGACTGTTAAACCAAAGGAAATGTGGATGCAAATCTGGATGTGATAGCTTCTGGTAAGTAAAATTAATTAGTACCGGTTCCAAGAGACTGCCTGATGCTATGATTTTCAAATTGATAAAAAACTGAGCGAATAAAAAACTTACTGTATGCTCCAGTAGTCATGATGTATATCATGGTATAGCAATTGAGGAAATCCATATCAGTCCTGACTAAAATATTGTTGGCATGGACCCCATAAATAAGAAATTGTCACATGCAGAAGGAAGTGTGATATTGCTAAGCTTAATTACAAGCATACAAATTTTGTAGAACATTAATGTTCTATTGATTGATTGATTTAATAATTGTAAAAACGGTAGAATTTTTTTGTATTACAATAATGAGCACAAATCTGGTTATTTTAAATTTGTCGTGGTAGTTAAGAAGATAGCTAACTGTTGTCTCAAGGTTTCATACTACCGAATGGTATAGATATCTGCTGGACCAGTATTGGCACGGCATCATACTAGAAAAATATATTTAATTTTTTTCATCAACGAATCAGCTCACAATGTTTACTGCGATGTAGTATGAATTTCTAACCGAAGGAATTGTTAATTTATGTGTATCAAATGATAGAATTGATTTTGAAACTTGCTCTCTACATATAGTTATTGCTTCACCCAGAGGAACGAAATGTAACACCCAGAAGTAAGCGTTTAAAGTACCAATCGAATTTAATTAAATGAATTTTATGTTTTTTTTAAGATGATAACACAATGACAATAATAGCCGTAGATTTTTAAGGAATTTCGCAGACCTTGACAAAGCCGGGATTGTAAATAGGCTGTATAGGCCCACACCTTCCGGTACATTCCACATAGATTGAGCAATATTTCAGCTCAATTTTTTCCCTGTAACTCCAAATTCGGATACTGCAACTACCAGAATCTTCAAACGTTATTTTGTTTTTGGTAGAGTTTGAGAAAATCGGCCGTTAAACCATGTCTCTTCTTGTATCTTCCATTCAAGTGACTGACATAACCCAAGTATCCTTAGTTCATACCTCCAGTACTATTACACGAAATTCAGAAGAACTTGATTATGTAGTATCTGAAAATAGTACCTTCCATACAAAATTGAGCGATTTTCCGAAATTAAAATGTTTTCTTGTAACTCCTAATTCCTAGACTGCAGCAACCTACGTGTTTGTTCTTTGTACTGTCTTACAGTATGTGGCAAAATTGTTCTTGTTGCGGTACCTTAATTTGTAATGATTCATTTAGTCCATCTAGTCTTAGTTTCATACTTCTAACAGCAGTAGCATTGAATTCAGCCAAATTTGTCACACGTCATGCGTTTTGATAAACTTTCTTCTTTCAGTGCCATGCCAGTTCTGATACCTTCCATACAAACTGACCGAGTAAGAGAAATGTAATTTTCCCCCTGTATATCCTAATGTGTACTTGGAGCGTTTAATTTAATGTTTGAAGGAAGGTGGAAAATAACGACTCCAACATTTCTGGTGCCGTCCACAACACGAGTTGCCTAATTTGACCCATTGCAAAACGTACTTAGATTCACACCTTTCATTCAATTGTGCTAAATGCAGTATTATGCATTAGTTAAGAGCATTCATTGATAAGAACATAACAATTCCACACTCTTTTACACCAATTCAAAGAACTTTGGGTGAGCTACATGTAAGTCTGTTAAAGTAACCAAAATTTCTGTATTAGTCTACATATGCGATTCTTTAACATTTCCTCAATTTTGATCTACATCTGGCAAATCAAATGGTCTACTGTGACCTCACAATTGAGCTTTACGAAAAAATGACATACACTCAACACAAGAATTTTAATTGAATATAGTATGATTCATTTCCATTTAAGTTCAATTCCAAATAATATCGACCGCAATAACCCAAAGTGGATGAAGATTTACCTTGTATAATTGGATAATTCAGAAAATTTCGATGCTATGTCTTAAAGCTCAGCAATATTAGGTGTTAATCCGCGTAGCTTCTTTCTCAGGAGAAATAATACAAACATATTCACACAAATCACTGGAATTAGCTAGTTTAGTTTGAAATTAAAATCGTATTAAGAGCTTTTTAGATGGTCGCAGAACTTATGGAATGAAGAGAAGGAATCTCGCAGTCACGGCGGTATTAAAGTAAGATTATTATTTCGCAGTAGCTTTAGATCAAATTGTATCGCCTCAATATTATTATAGTTATGGTTTATAAACATTTTCGTTGTACCTACCCATACATGAAGCCAAACTTTGCCTATGCTGGCCATTTGAATGGGTTTCGTAGCAATAACCGGGCCATCACTTGCAGTTTTCAGAACGAATTTATTGCAGTACCAAAAATTAAGGAACATGTAGTTTAACAGGGCTCTAATCTAATGTAAATAGATATTTGAGCGTATTAGTTCACGTAAGAAGGTTTTACAAGAAAACTGCATTGTTTAATTGACTGAAAGTGTTCAAATATATTGACGGATAATTAGCTTCAAAGCCACCGGTCTGGCAAAGCTGTCAGCTGTTCAATACCTGTCATCTGAAGTATTATTTATTTAGCGAAAGATTTGTTTGAAGCATGCATAAAAATGGTTAAAACTTACTACAAAGTGGTGATTTAAACATAGGCTTTCAATCGAATAAAATTATCTTCAACGATGAAACTTATTTCTCACTCAATGGGAACGCCAACAAACAAAATTGCCTCATATGGGGCTCGGAAAACCCAGAAGTGATTGTGGGAAAGCCATTGCATCCAGAAGAAGTGTCGTATTTTTTCGAAATTGTTGTTGGAGGGACCTCAAAAGGATCCACTACAGAGACGGCCATTTAAATGAAATTGTATTTCCTACATAATGGCATGGTCCAAGTATTATAATGAAATAAAAATTTATGTAACTTTATGTAACTTTACTGTTGAAACGGAAAAAGGGATGACCCTATATTTAAAATAGTAAGATTCAAATAGCTTCAGTGAAGGTTGTGGCAATTTCCGAGAAATTGGAGAACTGGCATACATAAATCTCACCTTGGATTAAATTAAAGTAATTTTAATTTACGTTTTTCTTAATTTTTGTCATTGTAACAACTACGTTCCGAAAATTGCTACATACAATGGGAGTGTTTATTACCCATAACTAACTTTGAGTCAATATAAGGCTACCGCAATAAAATAAATACCGCCATATCTCCCTAGTTCCTTCTTTTGCATTCCATAAGTTCTGTAGCCATCCGAAATGAAGTAGTAAATGTTGCGAATTTTTCTGTTGGAGTTACCAAACTACGCTTCATATTCCACATACAAATAGAAACCTTTAATGCATTCTTAACATTAAACTACACTATTTAAGTCCAACGGCTTTTTTTACCTCAAAAATGGGGTTTCAAAGAAAAGAGCACATCCTATATAAAAATTTGTGTTGTACGTACAATATACTTCAGTTCCACCAAAGTAGGCCGAAGAATATTTGACTTCATCCCTTTAGCTAAAACTGAAAGTGTCTAAACTGTTGGTGTTAAATAGCTTGAATCCTAGCATCTTACAACTCAGGCAATATTGATGATTAAATTCTTAGGATATTTCTCCGAAAAACAACAATGAAAACATATTTATAAAAACGGTTTCAATAAATCTTTCTGTAATTTTCTGCACTTAATTTTGGCTCGATGCCTTGCAAAAAAAAACAGCGTTTCTCATCCTCTGATAAGATAACACAGTTTGTTTACCGAAATTATATAAGATTTGTCTGCGCCATGTTAATTACTGGCAATCATAGTAACTGTAGCTTTTTAGCGCTTATCTTTTAATGTACATTTTCAATCTCACAAATAACGTAATTTGTTTGTTAAACATGCTACGGAGAGCTGAACGCTTAAATATTACTTTAGGTTATATTAATTCCCCCTAAGTGATATTTTTTCAAATTTTAACGATACAATGACTTCATTGAAAAGAAATCCACATTAACGACTCGTAGTGGATGTTGCGATATTTTGTCGAAATATGTCCAACAAGCTTCGGCTCCATCTTAACCCCAATCTCAAATAATCTGAACCCCAACAACATAAGACTGATGAATATTTGACCTTGCTTCTAGCTAAATGAGTAAATATCGATAACGTAGTTCGTAAACAGCTTATATCGTAATGTATTACAATTCAGGTAATATTGAAAATTAATCCCAATCACTTCTTTCCCTGAAGAGACAATGATAGCGTATTTCAGTTTTATTGAAAAGTTTGACAATTTCCTAGAAATTGTGCTAACGCTTCGCCTTAGTAAATATCGTGAAGTGGATCAATTTTCCAATTAATGGTCCCCATCATCTAAAAATATAGCATTACAGTAGTTTTGTTTCCGAAATAATCTCTATCTGCGTCATGTTAATTACTGGCAATCATAGTAACTGTCGAAATTTTAGCCCTCATCCATCAATATCTTGGAACTAAATTTAAATTTTGATTAAACTTAAAACCCTCACAGTTTACCTAATCGCTGGTGTAAATTAGTGGTTGGCTTCAAATATTCGTAGTTAGTTTCTCCTAAAGCAGTTTTTATAATTGGTTACCAAAAATTATGTATATACTTTTAAGGACTATTACGGCCTGTAAACTTTCAAATTATAGAATTTAAATGCAAGTAGTCGGGCTTTCTTTCTTCCTTTAAATATTTGGGCTTCCCTTCATCCTAAAAATAGTCCGGTGATAAGGCAAATATATGTAACACTCTGAAGGAAGCGTTTAAATTACTAAGCATCTTTTGAACGAAAACGTTTCAAATATATGTATTTTTATCTCGAATGGGCTATGTTCACCTGTATATCTTCTAGCGACAGCAACTGTCGTAAACCGAAATGAAAGCTCTGAAAGTGATGTTGCGATTTTGAATTATATTGTATTGCATTTTTTGACGAAAGCAAGTTTGGATGGATGAACCTTGAGTGCACATTGAACTTCAACTTGATCACCAAGTATTGCTTTTAGTGTTTTGGTCACCCGTGGCATAGCCAAGTAGAGCTTAGAGTAAGTTAAAATTTTATACGAATACATATAAAAGTGATACGCCAGGTGTGCATCAGTTAGAGAGAAAATGCCTATATGTGTTTAATAATTCTGGAGTGTAATAATTATTTTCTTTCAGGTGAAGTGCCGTAAAGCGCTATTTTAAGTGCACGAGCTCGAGCTTCTGAACAAATAATTGACGCGTTTGCATTTTAAAGGTATCAACCATTACACTGCTTGAACTTAATCCCAAAGGGTAGACATATTTTCTCCCTTCAATTCATTCATTGATGCTGATAACCTCAACTCCATTCAGCCATAAATAATCTACTAACTTAAATAGAGGTGTAACCCTAATTCCTCCTTATGTGGCAACAGCTTTGATGTTAAAAACCCTACAGGAGAACTAGAAATACTACCTCGTTTTCGTGTTATTTTGCCTTGCGTTTTCACTCCACTTAACCTTATTTACATCTCTACTCTACGAAATTCATTTCCCATTCATTCATATTTAGAGTCTCATTCAAACTTTAGAAACACGCGCAGCTTTTGAATCATTCATGTCTCTCGGTTGCGCTCGCTTATCAAGTAACTTCTTGACTTTACAATTGAATACCAAGAAGCAGCTGAACCCTTAGACAAGTAACTGCTGCTTCTTTCTGCCTCCACGCCGAACGAGAGTGTTGCTCGTTCTTTGTTTTCTTTGGGTTCAGCCCCTATTTCAAGAACTTAACACCGAACAAGTGTTAAGGAACTTTAGGTTGCTGCCTCTTTAACTGCTTAAAACAAAGGAGCAGGAAAAAAAGAAACTCAAGGCGACCAGTTATTGTCACCAGATGAAATGCTTCGTATGCGAATTACACAATCTCTGCATCAGGCATCCCGGCTACAGTTAGTGAGTGTATCACGTAAATGAATAGAAGCTGGAATACCCTGCAGTCACTTTATCAACTGCGTTTCCTTTGCTTTTGTTGCTTAGTTTGGTATCATTATCTTAGGGCTGTACGCTCGTACTACTGCTGCTGCGACTATGGCTCTTTAAGCTTTAATTTGAAGTTAAGTCTTGTTTATATATCGAATATGATGCTTGATCCCCTTACGTTTTGGCGGTGACTTCGCGCGGCGGCTTCAGCAGCCTTATCATCTTGTTCATACGGGTGCCTCCTGGCTCCTGTTGTCTCTGTACTCTGCCGTTTCTCTTGGATGTTTCGTTCCTTCGTACTTGTTCTTGCCGTTCCTTCGACTTCATTTTATGTCAATGAAGTGTGTCGCCTTCTAGATGAACCTTTAAATGCGTGCAAAATTTATATGTTGCATGCATGAATAACACTTGTCAGAATCTGTTGTTGTCGTTGTCTTCGTTGCCGTTGTTATCGTATTCAGCAAAAGGCGGCACACGGATTCTGGCATGAGGCTCAAACAACATCACTGGCCGTTTAGTATGTGTTCTCGTCTCCAGTTACCAGCGTTTGTACGCAAAAAAAAAATTGTACGTTAACAAGCATTACTTTAAATTATGCCTCTCGAAGCGATTTTTTTCGAGTAAGCCTGAGGAGAACAACCTAATAAGTTCATTCTAAATAGAAGCAATGGGAGCTCTGTATTTGAAGGAGAAGGAAAACGAAAACATTATGGTGAAATGCAAGAGCAATACAAATTAGGTGAACTCCCTTCAGCGCATACATGAGAGGCTACATAAGAAAGTCTGACGAAATTACACACGGGAAAAAGGCAAATGTATACCTACTTTCAAATTAATTTATCTAAAAAACTTAGTTCACCATTCTGAATGAGAGATATGCCAATTTTAGAAAAAGGTATAAAATTCTACTATGTTTTTAAGTACAAATACTAGTTTGTATAACTGAAATATACTGAAATATAAATCGATGCAAATTCATCTTAGTTTAATTTTGATTACATTAGCTGAATTAGTCTATCAAATTTGGAGAAGAGCGCTAATGTCTGCTTCGAGTTTGGGCATAAATACCAACTTGGGCCGTATTTTAATACATATAAATACACACTCATCCTAGCGAACTTTGAATCACAATTGAAATTTTAATACTCTAACAATATTTTTTAAATTAAAGGTTTCATCAGACTATTTCCGCTACGCTGAATTACTTGTTTTCAGTTTAGGCTCCAAATATAGCTTGTAAATAATTCGAAATGTGCAAAAGTCACAGTTTAGCTGAATTTCTTTACAGAAATTCGTTACATCAGTTTTACAGTTTTTAAGACGTGCTTTTAAATTAGCTGACAAGCTGAACTAATTCAACCCAGCTGAATTGCTAATACATCGATATAACCAAATTTGTTAACTTGTAATGAATTGAAAATACATAGAAGCTTAGACTCAACATGACTGAAATTCAAAGTTCATAATCCAATGCGGCAACACATTTAAATATCTTGGTCTAAGGTTTACGATTAAAGAGAATTATTCTGACAAATAGATATGCAATACATTGCCTAATTTCAGCCTATTAATCACAACAATGTTTGTTCTCTACTAATCGTAAAGTTATTGACACTCTATATTTTACTTTTGAAGCCTGATCAGGAATAGGAGGTACTTCATGAAATATCCTTCTTCAAGCTGAATTAGGACAACCAGGGGCCTTCATTGGGGATAATCAAATTTATAACGTTATTGTAACATCTCATATTCTTTCTTAATTTTTTTTATAGTTATACCTATTGTAATTGATGCAAGATTTCATTATCGATTGCCATATTTGAAACCGCTTATAATTTGTGTTATATTTGAGGCGTGTACAAATTTAAATCCAACTAAACAGTAAACCAAAATAATAAAAAGTACCAGATATCTCTAATCATTATTCACACAACAACAGAGTTTGAGATAAAATTATAATAGCTACGCATCTAAAAATAGAACTTCATTAATCCTGCCAAGCTGAATTGCACTTAATTTTAATACATCAGATTTGAAATTTATCTTACCTTGATTCCCGAAAGCTGCAATTGAATGTTGAACAAACAAAAAGTTTGACAAATATGTGTTTTTATTGTCCTGTTGATTTAGATAAATTAAGGTATAAGCGAATTATCCATAAGTCAAGACGGCTAATTGAAATGTGTGGAAGTTAGCCAGCAGAACTTGATGGACACAGCAGAGAATTTGATGTTGCAAAAAGCTGGAAGTAATTAATTGGTACTAACTGCAATCCGCTAATTCTGACGTATATACTTGGGAGCCACCTATCATGCATTAGTTGTGCTATTTTTAAAATTACCATCTATGTGTAAGAAATGATATGGTAAAGCTTTATCACAATTCGTTGAACTGTAAAAGAATCTGCAAGAAATACAAACACTTAGATATTTTTGTTTTACATGGTAGCTACGCAAAAAGTAAAATATGTACATATTGGATTACCCACGTAGTTATAATAGCAAATTTTTAACGTTTCCCCAATCATTTTTAATTAAAAAATCTAAATTATTTACAACTAAACATCTGAATTGCTGCTTTAATCCAGTTTTGATATTACAACTTCAAATATTTAATTCTTTACCTATGTGCCTTTGAAACTGTGCTCGCAGGAATCCTAAAATGTAAAGAATTAACTGAAAGCGAAGCTAAATTAGTTGTTTATACGTTTATACATATTTACCCCAAGTTTACCATTTTGTATAAAAGAGTTCCCCGCAGCCACACAAAGCATTTGTGCACCCCTGATAATTTTAATAAAAACACATCTGGTTCATAAATTGCCAACAATATGTCTTTTGAATTTGCTTCATTGCTTTCGTTTATTTTTTATTTCTTTTTAATAAAATGTTGAAAATCCTGGAGATGAGCAAAAAGAACGGGAGGAAGAATGGGGCCAATCCCCGCTGGAAATGCTTTTGAGAGCACCTTAATTGGTAGCACTTCACTAGTTTTTTTCCTTTAATTTTTTATTTTTTTTTTCCTTGTAGTCTCACTATCTTTAACTATTAATTATTTATAAACATTTTGTGTAGCTTATATTTTATATTAGCTAAAGCTTCATCATCCACTCTTCATTTTGTGGCATCGTGGATGATGGTGAAGCAGATTACTGCAAAGTAGATGTAGTGGATGATGTTGATGTTGGTTATGATGACGATGTTTATGATGATCTCCTGGTGTTTCTCAAGTGTCCATTCATCCGGTTTTGTTTAAATGAAATATTTATCTTTATGGCGCTTAATAAACGGGAAAATCATTATTGTTTTTGTATGATTTTTTAATGAAATCTCAATACATACTCAGGAATCCAGTTTTGTTATGTTTGTTGTGATTAGCTTTGCGAATTAATTTTTTCAATTAACTGAGGACTTAATGTCGTTTTGCAGATTTTATTTAATATTTCTTTTTTTTACTAAAAATATTATAACCAGCAATTTGCACACAAGTGATTAATGAAAATGGGAATATTTTTTTAATAATTATGTGTGTAAAACAAATTATCTAAAATGTAAATCTTTATTGTAGGAGAATACACTATAAGTTGAAATCTATGCTGCATTTTTGTTAAGAACTGTAAATAATGAAATTCATCCAGCTGAATTTGAAGGAATGAATGTTTAAAAGGTAAAACTATGATATCTGTAAATTGTAAACATGTAAACATGTGCCTGCGACTGAAAGCACTAAAATTCAGCTAGCTGAATTTAACTTAAATTACTTAAAATTGGCCAAAGTTGTCGGTTTATTATTTAAAACTTGTCTAAAACAAAGACGTGTGGTCAGGGAACTCTTTTAATAGAATCGATACTGTTAATGGCTTTAAACTATCTTGTGTGGCAAATGTGGCTGGCAGAGTTTGTAAACATACAGTCGAAAACTGGGTATATGTTTATTATTCTTACTTTCCTGAGGTTAATTTTTGTCATGGGCGACGCAATTTGCTAGAAGGTATAACCAAGCAGTCCATGTTTACGAGAATACAACGAAATGTGTATAATATAAAATTGTAAGTGAATTAACTACGTGGAAGGTTGTCTGATATTTACATAAACTACAATAGATATGACGTTGCCCGTGCAAAATTTGGTTTGAAGAACTAATGAAAACAGCGAATTTGAAAAAGATTACAAATTGTTGGCTGTTTATATGGTCTAGCAAATCTAAAATATAATCATAAGGTTTCACCACTCTTCAAAGAGCATTCCATGTAATTGTATTAAAATTCAATTCAATTAGTCAGATTAATTTTCATTTTTTTTTTTTTAATTGATAGAAGTAGTTTAATTTCGATACATTAGCACAGTAACACTATAAGGTATTTAGATAAACTTTATATGCATTTTAATTTGCATCAATTTGGCCATCTAAATTTACAATCTACTACAAACGGCTTAAATCAGCGAACAAATAATTTCGATAATACCTCCATGGTGCTCGAATATTGGAATATTTGGTACAACTCGTGGAAACAATAATTCAGCCATTTGAATTTGTTTTACATTAAAATAACTTTATTACGTCTGAAAACTGTTATATTTTGGACTCTCCTTTTGAATTATTTAACATTCCTATACTGGTTTAGTACGATACTACTTTTAGGAATCTCAAGTAAGAGAATATTTGATTATAGCTGATATACCTAATTTCAGTTTCTATCTATTCAGCCAGTTGAATGAAACAAAATTCCCTTGCATTCAGTGAACTTACACCCATTCTATTGTTGGATCCATTCAACGGGACCTATAATTTAACGACGACTCTGAACGTCATATTGATCCGCGATCATCCGAACAATAGTCGCGTGTTCTAATCATCGAGACACCATCGGTCAAGTAGATTCGATGGTATATCATTCACCATTTTTGTAAAAGATTTGCGGTAGTCGTTGATGAATGTCTAGTTCACCAATACTTTTAACGCTTTTTAACGCTGCAACTTTTGTGAATGCCAAGCATTATAGTATTTGGTTACATCTGATGTACATCACAATTTCCTTTTATATCTATATCTGACTATACGGCCGTCTGAATTAAGTCTACGTTGTATCAAATTCTCCAAATATTAAAGGTACATTTCTAAACGTTTTAGAGTCGTAGTTGATACTGGGGTCCAGCTGAATTGGTTCAAAAACACTTTTAACGTCACTAAATGTTCCAATATTCAATATTGGAACAATCGCACAATTCAGCTGCTTGATTTTCTTGTATACAAAATAAAGTTAAATGCAATTTAGAACTAACATCTTTGTGGTGTAACATCTTTGCTTTATATCTGCATGCCGCATACCTCAAATGCATATTTTAAAAAACACTCACACTGACACAAACTTCACCATCAGCTTGAGTATACTAAATGGTTGGAATAGTTTCGATCGTATTATAATGATGTTAATTAATTAATAATTTTTTTAACTGAGTGTCACCCAAAAATCGATAATATACGAAAAGGCATAAAAGCGGCCACTTACAGATATAATTTGGCTTGTTTGGTAAATTATCAAAAGTGTTCATTAAAATTATCACAAGCACGTATATTTTTATTTTCTATTCTCTCTCATATATCCCGACAATTGCTGACTTACTGATTCTATTCTAGAAAATGTCCATTGGCTACATGGTTCATGACACGATAATGGCTGGACTGCCATAAATTTGAAATATAGAAGTATGTGAGCTTTCAGCTCACGTTTCAAGATAGTTGATCTTTGAGCCGTTGATCTTTCATGCCAGACGTTTTGGTGCAGTATTGATATCAGATGTTCGAGTAACATTGAGTTAACGTTAAGAGAGCACAGCTCAAATTGATATTTCGAAATATGCACTTTTGCTTAACCGAATTTGCCGACAGCACCAAATATTTCACTCCTGAAATATCATTCATCTGGCGTAGATAATAATCAAAGTTCACAATGTGACGAATTTCAAAACGTATATTTAAAAATTATCAAGTTGAAACCAGGTCAGCTTGGCTGAATTAACTTTGTGTGCCAAATTTTACTCATTAAACTATATTTTATACATATTGTAGACTGTAAAAATTTGTGCGTTTTTATTTTGTTTTAGTCTATAAGACAATACAAATTTTCCATTGATTTTGTGACAGATTATTTAAATTTGTTTAAATGGTAAGCTTTATGAGCGTTTACTAATAAAGTGGTTCAATTACCAGAGTTTAATAATAATAGAATTGAATTGTTTTAAATTAAACGTCTTTTTCGAAGAGGCTGTTATTTAAGGTGGAATGGCCGCTTCGGACCACAATTTAAGTCGTATTGAAATTTTTATTCAAAAATGTGGAAGTAGCTGGATTTTATTATTCCGAAGATTTTAAACAAAAATATTGTTAGTTAAACAACTTGTGTGATAAATACCTATACAATTTTGAAGTTTTTGAAATATATATTTTCCATAAAAGGTTGTATTTTATTTATACGATTGCAATAAAACTTAGCTGGGTGTGAATTAGAATTATTTCATTTGTTGAAATACAGTTAAATAAAACTGAATATTATTTATGATGCAATTCAGCTAAGCGAAATGAGTACTTTGTTGCAGATGTTTTAAAAATACAATTTGTTTAACAGTATTCTTGGTACTGTTCCTATCTGCAGCTTACAAGTTCAGTTCTGTAAAGCTGAATATTTAAGAAAATATTATATAAATATGAATATTTAAAAAAATTACCTACTATGGGTCCATCAAGCTGCAGAAGTCCATGAAACTACATTTAAATCTTGGATTGCACATAATTTATTGTTCATTTTTAAGTGCTGATAATACAGATTGAGTTACATTATGGTTGACGTTGCCCATTGTTTTACATTTCTTCGATTTAAATTACAAGGGGATGGCAGAATATGAAAATATATTGCTTTTTCGAAGAAACCACAACCATTTCACAAAAATACTTTACAATTGCCATTAATTCAGCTGGTTGATTTAATTGCCAACACAATAAATCACATAGAGTGGCGATATTTCTGAAATATTTTGTTTATTTCGAAACTAATTTAACCATTAAAATGCCATAGCTCTTTCCATTACAATAAACCCTTAACGTTTATCAATAAAGTACCACTAATTCATAAAAATAAGTAGTAAAAATAACAAAGAATAAACTTAAGAGGGAAACGAAAACGAACACAATTTGCACGCACTTGAATGTTGGCATGTGACTGACGCCACATAAAATAACAAATGTTGCCATACTTCAACTGCAATATAACGAGCAGTACGATCGACCATGCAGTATGAGGACATAAGTTTGGACTGTGAGCAGCCTAATATGAAATGTTGAACACGGCGGAACATATTCAGCAATGCAGCGTAGCTTTATTCTATCACAGCCGTGGCTGTTGTCGTTGTTCCTGACTACTTTAGCACAACTTGTATGTGCTATATGGAAAAGTATTCTTACAGATACTTTCCTTATGTCCTATATGGTATATTTGTACAATAATGACACTTCAGCTGGATCTCTGAGTAATGCAACAAAACGACAATTACAATAAGTTGTGTGCGCGTGTGTGTGTGTGTGTGTATGTTTCTTTTTTAGCCTTTCGAAAACGAGGGAATTGAATTGAATGTCCACAACTTCAGTGTGGCAATATTGAGCATTTTCTTCGATTTGTCTTTTGGTGTATAAAAAGCTATTGGTTATATGAACGTGACCAAAAGCATACTTTAACACGTACTTTGGCTACTGCAATGCAGCCAAATGTAGTTAAAATGGGAAGCAACGAGAAAAAACTATCAGCACTAGCCAAGTCCAACAAAGTATTGAATGTTGTCATTGTCGTTGTAGTCGGGGCGCTAGCTTTTTTCCCCGTTGTGCATAGAATGGTACTACAACCTTTTGTTATTCCAATCCTCAGCCCCATTCGATATATGGACAACGAATATCGAACTTCGTTCCGTAAGCGTTGCATGTAGAATGTTATTATTAGTAACAAAATTAAATTGATAGTATTGATTTTAATTAAAAATGTGTTTATTTCTCTTATTACATTTCTCTGCTGTGCCCTTTCTCTCTTTCCCTCCTTCCGACCATCATTCTCTTTACCAATACTTTTTGGCTTTAGTTGCAAGATTTGTTTGTCTAGTTCATAAAAGAAAAAAAAAAAAACGTTGGCATTTTGTGGTCATGCACGTGCTTGTGGTTTCATGAAAGCAATAAGAAAATGAAGTAAAGAAAAGACCCAGACAAAATGCAATTGAAACATGTTTAATTTTACAGCAACTTTTGCCATAAAGATTGCATTAACCCCTGAAAGTGTACCAGAAAGGGCACGGCATTGAAGTTTGCCGAAATTTAATTTGTTCGCAATTCATCTAAGCGAAATTAATGTAATGTTAAACAATTCTATTTTAATTGAGTTTATAACAGGATCATTTAAATGCAATTCAGTTTAGTTTGAATTACATGCTTTACTTTCCTAAAATCCTGAAAAAAATGTTTGATTTTTATGATTTTGAATTTTAAATATTTTAAGAGAATTGTCAGTCTCATTAATTTGTACAAGATTCAGCAGAGATGAAGCCACGACTAGACAGTTTATTTCAAATTACATGTTGTAGTTTCTTAATATCCGGTATAAAATTTTTGCTTTTTATGATTTTGAGTGGTAAATACATCAAAAGAATTATTGTTGTTAGTAGTTTGCACACGATTCAGCTAAGAAGAATCTCTGCCCTTCAATTTGTGGGATTTTCCTTGTTAAAAATTAATTTTAAAGCTATTCAGCTTATGTCAAGTTATTATATAAATCCAGTACAAAATTTTTAATTTTTTAGATTTTCAGTAGTAAATATATGAGAGTTGTTCGTTTTATTAATTTGTACACGAATCAGCAACTCTAACTGCAGCTTTTTATGAAAAAAACTTATTTTAACTTATATCTCCCTTTCTGTTTTTGCTTTTCCGCTTGACTGTATTACTACTAGAATTTAATTATTTTCATTTAAATCTTCAAAAATATTTATATATGATAGATAATACAATAATATGATATTATCTTGGTTGTTATTCCGGTTTAAGATGGTTTTTCTGTTAGCAATCGTTTACTACTGCTAATAGAATATAATTCAAAAACTCATAAAATTGATTATATTGACACAGCTGGCTGGATTGATAGCAAAAATATCATATTCAGCATTCTTAACTGTTTGTTCCTTCTTGAACATCATAGCCACTTAGCTATAACTTCACAAAACAATTGAGAAGTTTTGCCCACCGGTTCTCAACGAAGAACACAAATCAAATATGAATCAATTATCGCAGGTTCATCTCCATACCAGTTTGTTTATTTCACAATTTTTTAATAACCAAAATTTCGACTGCTTGAAGGTTGAGTTTTCTAACAGAAGAGATTTCTTATTAGTATCAACACAGCGTATATATTTTTGTGGAAAGCCGACTTAAAACTTAATTCAATAAGCTGATTTTACGCAAAAACTCTTGAAGAAGAAGGGACACATTGAAATGGCAGGGAATTAAATTATTCATATTATCTTAGAAAAGTAAATTGAATTCTCCCAAAGTTATGAAAAAATTAACCGGTTTTGGCTTATCCCAATTCCAATTAGAATGCAATTATCTGATGAGTTATTTAAGTTTTTAAGAGAAAGTTAAATTAAATCCAGTTATATAAATTTACATTTGAGCTTAAAATCTGGGAGTTTAGAATTTTTGAGCTTGAACTAGTAGAGAATGTTCAAAGTTACAGATGTTTTGGCTAATTAAACTTTTAGAATTTATGTAATTGGATTACAATTTTTATTTTAAATTTAATTCCAAATAATCCAAATAATCTAGTTAACAAAAATGTCCATCAAGACATAGCCGAGCTGAATAGTTAGTTCCATAATTCGTTTTTAAGTAATACAGCAAGCTAAATTACGCTCATCCTTCTGATTAGACTCTGACCACATAAATGTGACATTTCACGATATTTATGGTTGAATTGGTATAATTGGTGTTTATATATAATTAGTGTTTGAAATTTCGCGGTCTACGTACATCCGAATTTCTATTATTTTTTTTTATGTTGGTACACTCGTCTCGAAGATATCTTGACGGTTTTATCCATGTAGCATGTTTAGTTCGTTTGCCAGAGGCATACATAAGACAAGTGTTTTGCTTGTTGGGCGACTTTCTGCTATCCAAAAAAAAAAAATAATAAAAAAAATGGATCGAAGAAGTTGCATCAAATTTTGTGTAAAAAATTGAATTAAGTGCTCAAAAACACTTGAAATATTGAAAGTGGCATACGGTAAGAGTACTCTGAGTCAAAAAACTTTTTACAAGTAGTACAAGCTTTTCACAGAAGGTCGAGATGTGAATGGCGACACTCGCTCTGGACGGCCCAGCCCATCAACAACCGGTGAACATTTTGAGAAAGTGAAGAAAATTGTTATGGAGAATAGTCTGACCACAATTAAAGAAGTTGCTGAGGATGTCGGCATATCGGTTGGCTCGTGCCATGTAATATTTTCGGAAATTTTGGGCATGAAGCGTGCGTCAGCGAAGTTCGTTCCAAAATTGCTGAATTTTGACCAAAAACAACGTCGCATGAGCATCGCTCAGGAATTGTTGAATGATCAACGATGATCCAGATTTGCTTAAAATAGTCATAACTGGTGACGAATCAGGGGTATATTGTTATGACATCGAAATCAAAACCTAATCGTCCCAATAGAAGAGTCCAAGAGAGCCAAGACCAAAAAAAAGTTCGATTAAATGTCAAGGTTTTGCTCACTCTTTTCTTCGATTACCATGGCGCAGTCCATCAGGAGTTCTTACCACAAAGTCGTACAGTAAATGAAGAGTATTACCTTGAATTTATGCGCCGTTTGCGTGATGGCTCTTGCATCATGATAATGCACCTGCTCACTCATCTTTACTTGTGAGAGATTATTTGGCCAAAACAACACCGTTATCATGCCTCAGCCACCGTATTCACCAGATTTGGCTCCCTGCTACTTTTTTTCTGTATCCAAGATAGAAAAGACCCATGAAAGGACGGCGTTTTGCGACGATTGAGGAGATAAAAACCGAATCGCTGAGAGAGCACAAGGACATACCAAAACATATCAGAAGTGCTTGAAGAATGGGGAAAACGCTGGCACAAGTGTACTATATCTGAGGGGGACTACTTTGAAGGAGGTAAAATAGAAATTGATGAATAAATAAAAGTTTTTTGAGAAAAATGGAAATTCAACTTATTTTCTGAACACACCTTCAATTAAGGTACCTAATGTTACTAATTTTAATGAAACTGATTGAAAATGTATATGTGCTGGCTGAAATATAAGATTTTGAAAGTTGTCAACTAAAGCTGAAGAAATATAACTTTTTAAACATTATAGGTTTGTTTGTTATTACATTTCGAAGGTTTCTTAATATATTTATAAACTAACTTCAAATCAACTAATGTAATTAGAAACGAAGTTATGGTCGCCGAATTACATTAATAAATATTCTACAAAAATGTAAAAAGGTTGCTTTTGAATGGCAGTGAGGTGAATTTAGCTAGAAATATTTATATATATGTATAGTTTTATTAAATATGCTTCAAGCCGGCTTTTCGAATACCCTTGACAAAAATCAATTTAGAACGTAATTTGGCTATCTGAATTTTCGTAAAATCTTTTGAAGAATAGCGGACACTGACTTAAGCCGCATCTTTACCTCAAATCTTCAAACGCAGTTTTTCTCTTCACTAGTCATCAGACACCACAAAGGGTTAACTTCTTATATTGCATTTTGCTTTATTAGTTTTTCTCTCTCTAAACAGTAAGATTTTAAATGTCTTTAGTTTTGATTTAATTGGATGTGTTCTTCGTTTTTTTTTTCCAAGGTTGCATTATTTCCCTGGCGTCTTTCTACTTCTACATTGTTGACATTTGTTATTAGCGCTATTACTGAGAGCGTGCGAGTGGCTCAAATGAAGTCTTTCATGAAAGTCTTACTTATGCTCTACGCAGCAATCTTAGGTTCCCATTGTTTACAGTCAATGTTTAACAATTTTCTCATTTTCATTAAATAATAATTTCTTTCCTGTTCTTTTCCACAATTGTAATGGTCATTTGAAAAATGCACGCTTCAGCGAATGAATGTCTGTGGTTAGTGGAAGCCTTTTGCCAAAGTGACAATGGACGTGATTGTCGGGCAGTGTGATGGTGCAGGGATAGGGCGCGGGCAGAGTAAAGTGATCACCGTGGATTATATTGTCAGAAATCTGAAATTTATCAACGGAAGGAAGTTATAAAAATTGAAGTTTAATAGCAAAATGTTATTGTTTGTTGTCGATTTGTGAGATGTCTGTAATTGCCTTCCATAGCTATTTAATAATGAAGTTATTTGCTTAAGAAATCAAAGTCGTAAATTTGTCTATGAGGCGCCAAAATGTGGGTGTCCCCTCACTTGGGTGGTTGAATGGTGACCATTGTATGGTTTGCATTTTCAGACAACACCTTGATATATTTGCAATTCAGCTTAGCTGAATTTATTGGCATAGTTATGACACAGAGGATGTCGTTTAGGAGCAGTTGATAATAAATTCACAATTTATCATTATTTATGGTGGTAGGAAATGGCTCAATGAACAAGTTAAGTTTATATTCTAAAAGCGCCTGAGGTGAATACGTGAGTTTTGTGTTAATTTCCTTTGCACCCAGAATTATTAAAAGGAAAGATTTTATTATTTTGCAGTTAGTCGAACACGTGGGAGTTGAGTTGTTCAGGAAGTCAATGGGAATGAATGAATCAGTTATGCTGGAGCAATGAGCAACTAATATGCAGCTATTGAAACTCTAGTTTAACTGATCTAATCCATGATTGCAATTTAATTTAAAGTTATTTAATACATTTAATTCGATCGGTAATATATCAGCTGAATTTGTGATGTGCACTTCAGAAATAATACTTTACAAAAAAACTATACGCATTTCAATGTAAAACATAAATTCTATTAAGTATAATAAAGCGGTGTTTTTACGTGCCTGATATACCTATTGTTGATGCTGATATAGGGCGCTGAGACTTCTTTGACTAAACATGAATTCAGTTAGGCAAAATTGATGTTATTAACACCAGGAACCTACTGCTTCTCTGAGTTTATAAATTAGAGGCCCTTCCCCCGTCTTACAAAATGAATTCAGCAGAGCTGAATTAGAGTTGTTTATACTGAAAACATATTACGCCCCTGCTTATGATTCGGTTGTTATTCAGTTGGCTTCAATTGTGGCAGACTTGTATTGACAATCATTTAGGTACTTGTAGCATTGGTGAATTATATGCAAGCAATATATCGCTTTGATTGTATGTGTGTTGTACAATCAGTTATATAACTAATACTTTCTCTGGAACAAAATTAATTTAGCTTGGCTAAATTGTTCTTTCCGTATTTGAGGCGTACTTATGTCGTGAGTTCTTAGTAATGCGGGTCTAAAGTTTGAAAATAATTCAGGTGGCAAACATAAATAAACATCAGCATTAACTTTAAACATAAACAACTTTAATTACGAAATAATTCCTCAAATAACCAATGCGGACCTTACTATGTTATATCCAAGTGCATTCTTTGTTTTTGCCTGAATATGTAATATTTGCGCAATGTTATATTTTTCACTTTGTGAAACGAATTCACTTCGGCTGAATTGGTATTTTTTATACCAGCTGCGTTCTAGTTTAATCGGTTTCTAATTCAGCTGACATAAATAATAGATGACTGAAGAATGTTTTAGAAAATTTTGTATTTTAATTTGATGATTTTGATTTGATCTGATAATGAATTTGAATTTCTATGCCATTAGTTATGTGTTTAAACTAATTAAGCATTAATATTGAGCTACTAACAAGGGTTACCTTAACAAAGGGAACTGCTTTATATGGACTACCATATATATTTTTTGAAAAATCTACTTGAAATTTTAGATATTTTTTTATATTACAGCATATTTATATTGTATCATAGTCATACAAGCTTACATTAGTTCAGTTTTTTAGATAGATATCGACATAGTTTATGTACACTAGTGAGAATATTTTTGTAGAGAATTCTGTGAATTTTTATTTAAACGCCAGCCGGATTGCTTCGACATGTAATGTTATATTTATTTCATAAAGTTCGGTCAAACTATAATGTCACTTTATTTGATACTGCTCGTTCATAACTGAATCAGCTGGATTAGTTTCAACAGTTTTTGAGTTTAGCTAATTGTGTTACTTTGGTCATTCGATATTCTACGACTCGTAATGTGAAATTAAAACTGATGGAAATTTAGTCTATTATTAGTTTATAAGATAAATAATACTGATGAATTATGCAGTAGTTTTGTTTGTAAAAGCTTGCTGAATTCCATTCAAATGCAATTTTGATTATTTTCTTGTTCGGTTGAGTTATTATTTGGTGTGAAATTAATTGTAAAGCATTTCGGTTCATTCCAAGTTTTCGTGGAATAACTTTTTATTTCCTTCTCGCCTTTCTTTGTTTGTGATGTGGAATTTAACCAGTTTCCGATAGAAATGCGTCATTCATCTTTAGAGTCACATTCAATTTGTTATACGAGTATGACTTTCATGATTCTTTCCATGATTCTATCGATTACAATGTGATAAAAAAAACAATTGCGTATTGCTTTCTTTGGAAGTTTTCACCGTCCCGTGCCGGGTTACATGAATGGATGTGTATCTTCCACAGCTCGTGCCAATGCGAGGAATTTCTGACGTCAATATGACGCCCTTGGCAAAGAGACTTTTTGTCGCAGCTTTTAGCTCTGGTTGCACGCACCCACAAGACAAAGGTGTCACAATGAACGTTCAATGAGTGTACGTTCTAACTAACGTACGTTCCCTTTGTTGTATATGGGTTATCAAATTATGCATTTGAACCACATTTTCCAACGTTTTTGGTATTTTAATGTCTGTTTTCATCGCTTCTTGATGACGAGTGTGAGGGTTTAGCAGCCGCATGGTAATGCTGCGTTCGCTGAATCTACTTAAAATGGGCGATATGTTGCAAGTGTTTTGTGTTACTTAAACTATACAAATAGTACTTATAACTGTTATGGCTATAACATGTTTCCAGTCATGAACAGTCAACAAATTAATGAAATTTACTCGTAGGCGCTTGCTCAAATGTACTCACGTCGAAACTCCTTTCCATACCATTCCCAGAAATTTTCCATCACGTTCAAAGGAATTCTTGCGGAGGAATGTTGCGGAGAGGTTTTGTAATTCTCTGCGTAGTACAATTTGGGTTTGGATGTTCCAAAAAGTGTGTCAAACTCATAATTTCTTTAATTTGTAGTTGATAGCATCGAGTAACAAAAACTGTTTGATATGAATACTATAACATTCGGTTATGAATGATGACGACAATGACATTTTATGGGCATCGTAAATTGAAATCGTTCTTAGCAACGATTGACGTTAACAGAGTTAAATGGAATGAATTCGGCGAATTCGTACAAATGATGAGAGCGATCAATCACTTTGTAGAAATTAATAGATGAATAAACAGATAAAAAAATGGAAACAGAAGTGGTGGGCAAATGACGCCGAAAAAATAATCTCGAAGGCACGTGCATTTAAAATTTCTGAAAAACACAACGATTTAATGCACAATTAACGGGAAAACAACAAACTGTCAACGCAAAAGATTTGTATTCGAAAATGGAAGTAGAATTTAAACAAATAATATTTTTTTTTCAAACGCTAAAAATTCTAAACAAAACAAAGTATCGGTAGTAGTTCATTAACTAATTTAGCCCAACTGAGCTGACGAATTGGAGAATTGGCAAAATTGGCCCAAATCAAACTTATTTAGCTACTCTGAACTATATTAGCATACCACATTTTTATCAGAAAGATTTCTAATCATATGTTAATTATTCAGCTTGTGCAGTATTTCAACAAAGTTGCTTCTTCACAAAAAATTTTTTTTTTTAATTTTACGACGTTTTATCTATTACAACGTAGCACATTTGGGAAGTCTTAGGACTTTTATTATTTTCTGCGCAAAAGCCCATGTCTGGAAGAAATGCTGGATGGCGCACCGATTGAACTATTATAAAAAAATTCAAATAGTTTTGTTTTTATTCAATATATAGTATTTAGTTTGTTAATTGTGTAGAAAATTAAATTTTATTTGATATAACTTATTGGTTTTGGAGATAAAAGACCGTAAATGATCTCCATCCTCATTCACGCATATGCGATGCCTGATCAGAACATTATTTATTGCGAGATCGCCTTAGTTACTGTTTTAATGGACTGATTCAATTCAGTTAAATTCCTTGGTTTCGTCTTGTACACCTCTTGCTTGATATAACCCCATGAAAAAAGTCTGGTGCAGTCAGGTCAGGTGTGCAATTGCTTTATTTTGGCTGGAACTAAATGTTGTTGAAACGTCTTCAGCGCAGTTACGGGTAGAAAAACTCTTTCAATATCTTTAAATAACGGTCAGTAGCACGATTCGTGCGCTACCCTCTATAACGTATCTTAAAGAGAACATATCCCAGAAAATTTTTTTTTTATTTTTCAATTTTGAAAATATTTAGCTCAGCTGAATTGCAGAAATAAAGGGTGTTCCAACAAGATTTAAATAACTGATGCGAAAATTGAATTGTTTCTCTGGCTGTGTGAATGTACCGCCGTCTTGTTGAAACCACATGCCATCTACATCCATTTCTTCAATTCTAGGCACGAAAAAACTGGTTATCATTTCACGATACCGAACACCATTAACTGTTTACGCTTGACATGCCTCATTTCCATAAAAAAAGATCCAATGATTCCTCCAGCCCAAAATCCATACCACATAGTGACATGTTGAGAGTGCATTTGCTTCTCACCCCAAATGCGACAATTCTGCCTGAAGATGATTTTATCGGCAAAATCAGCATTTGCATGTTGTCTCTCCAATACCCAATTAACGAAATCTTTTCGCTGTCCATGGTCAGCTGGCTTCAATTCCTGAGTCAATTGAACTTTGTATGCATGAAGATGCAAATCTTTCGTCAAAATTCGCTGCATAGTGGATTTGGAGATACCAATTTGCTGAGCTCGGTGTCGAATCGAGGTGGATGGAGTTTGAGCGACATCATCACGTACAGCTACGACATTTTCGGTCGATTGACCTGGTCGAAAGCGCGTTGTTGTCTTTACATCTCTAACAGATCCAGTTTTGGCAAGTTTATCCATTGATCTCTTTACAGTTGACTCTTTTGGAGCATTATTGCGACCCTAAATTGATCGCAATGTGCGAACTGTAGCCGCAAAACTTTCACCATTTTGGCAAAAGAATTTCACAATGAGAATGCGTTGTTCATTCGTGTAGCGCTCCATTTTTACTAACCTCGTACCTTCTACTAGCAAACAATAACAATTGTTCAAATGTCAAACAATGACACTTCGAAGGGCGCCAAATTTAAATCTTGCGTTCTTGTTGGGACACCTTTTATTCATTTTTAAAATCAAGAAACAACATTACAATATTTTGTTCCATATTATTTTAATTAACTTAATACAAAACAGCAAAATTTATAACTCAATAATTGAAATATTAACGTCTGTAGATACAGAAGAGGAATACATTAAAACTTACTAACTAAACATCTTATAAAATATTAGATGAATTGTATTGAAAACCAGTTTTTTGGATGTTTACTTTTTTTAATAAATTCAGCTTAGCTGAGTTGTAAAAATATGTACCTATAAAATATAAAAGACAATAAAACAAAATGTTTTTTTCACAGCCAAAGATGCAGCCCAATTATTGCCAAATTCTCAATCAGTTAAACTCATAAATTTAAATGTTAACAAAAGCGACAAGCTGAGCTAAAATATGAAATGGTCGCACTATTTTTGTATACAAACTAGCTGACCCGGCAAACGTTGTTTTGCCTTCAAAATGTCTTTTGAAAAAAAAAATGGTATGTTTGTCACCTACCATTATTTGATTTAATGTTAATGTGGTAAAAAAAATTAATTGCAAAAATCTCATCTCCAACGCCATCTATCACTTCAAATAAAACCTTTTAAACCTTCCGGAATACTCTACCAATAATTTAAGACCAAAATTAGCCAAATCGGTCCAACCGTTCTCGAGCTTTAGCGAGACTAACGCACAGCAATTGATTTTTATATATATAGATATTGTCGGCTGAAGTTTATTGCGTGAAAAAATAACATAAAAAACAAATATAGAAGAACTTTTATGCATTCTGTTTTTATATTTTAAACTTTATACAAAGTTTCATAATCATAAGTTGCGCGTACAAGTTTAGCATTCCTTAAGGAGAACTACCTGAGTAGGTAGAAAACAAGTCTTATTTCACCAGTTATAGTCCCAGCTTCAATTTTGCTGAAATCAAAATTTATTTAAATAAGAAAATTGACAAACAGAAGCAAAAGTGACAAATTTGGCTGAGCTGAATTATTAAGCTATTAACATGCCAGGTAAAATTTTACAAAAAATTTGCTAAATATTTGTACTCCTTACTATTTTTACTCGAAACTTTAAAAACAGTAAAGTCGTTTCAGTAAAAGCGACGAATTTAGTTGATCTTAATCATTAAGATATTAATGTGTATAACTAAATGATGCAAATTTGGACAAAAAATTGACAACGCAAATTGAGTAAAACTTTAAATAGTTTTATTTATATGCTTATAATTTGCTTCTTATACTTCTATGACTTTCTTTATAAATTCAGCCCAGTACCAGACAGTACTAGAAAATATTTTTGTGACAAACAAAAAAACGGAATTAGTTTTTATGTGATTTCTAATTAATTAAATATTAAAGTATATGCAAAAGTATGTCATTACTCCGTGTAGACAGCGGGCCTGCAAACGTTAATAGAAAGACCAAAACATCTCACAATATTTGCCGAATTGGATTCAAAGTCAGTTCCATAAGCTGCATTGCCATTGCCGGTCATTCTAATACGGTCACACTAATTCAGCGTAGTAGTTTTACAATTAGGAAATGTTGTGCTGTTTCAGAAATTTCTCAGAAGATTGGTCATCAACTAAACTGTTAGTCATTTTTAACTATAAAAATTGAGCTAATTTGGAGAAAACTGGTTTATTTAACGAGTTGTCCCAAAAGAACAGCGCTAGTACAAAGTGTACTGACGCATACACTTATTAATTTTTGAGTAATACATCGATAAAAAGTGTAGCATTTTATGCGTTTTCTCATGCTTTACCGCTTCGAAACATTTGGCCATCTAGAGACAAATTACGGTTATAACAGTTGTTCACCATGGCGATAACGTTCGGTAGTCGTACCAAATATTTAGTACATTTCAATTTATGTAGTTCAAAAGTGAGCCAGTGAAGACGAAAGATTTATTCTGTACGTATTTTTAACTAAATAACTGTAATAATTTAACTAACTGTACATTTGACTTTTTCATAAATTGGTAAAAATATTTATTTCGATGTCAATGTGAGTGTATGTGTACAAGTGTATATATTTTTCGCTTTGTGCAGAAAAAATTTTAACCGCTAAAATTGACTTTTGCGGAAAATACACGGAAAAGAATAAAAAAAAAAAAAAACGTGGCTGTGATCGTACTGATGACGATAAGAGCCTTGCTTTCGTAGAATCCGATGCTGATGCAGACTCTTTTAGCGACGATAGTGAGGCAGATTTTTTTGGAATTCAACATCGGAAGCAGAAGCGTCTGAGGATGAAGACACTGAAGACATCGATGACCTTGTCGGTGGCGATGGTGAAAGTTCTTCACCATTAACGGCAGATAATAAGCCGATTATCGACGATGGTGAATGAGCTGTTAAAATAAATGCTGATAAGTATTCTAGTGCGAGAGACATTTTTGATCAGCTGTTCTCAAGGAATATAGTTGAGACACTTGTTAGTTGCACAAATTACTTTGGAAATCATTTGTGTTCATCTTTTATGCCTATGCGTCTTGAATTTCTACTTTATCTATCGGTAGTTTCATAACTCAGCAACATTCCTAAACTTTAGAAATTTGCTAACATAATAACTGATTGCACTACCTAACACTGAGATTTCTGGAAAGAATTTAGCGGCATTAACGTGGTCGATCGAAACAAATAAATTCACTGCCACTAACATCCACCAATTGTACACAACAACAATTCTTGGAAAAGCTATCTCTATCTGTTGATTTTCGACCAACCAATTTAGAAAAGAAACTTCACATAAATGTAAAACCTGTCCACATAAACCACCATTGTGCTCGGAATGCTTCGAATCCTATCATTTATAATGCTTTCTAGTATGTGTGTTATTTGTTTCCTGAATTACTTTTTACTATTTTATTACCAAAATAAATTATAAATGAAAGTTATCATTTACTCAAACCGATTTTCTTTTGTTAAGTTCACCCCTATTTACTCACTTTTACAGCAAAGGCCGTATAGTCGTCACAACCGCCATAGCCGTTATTTGCTCCGGGAGGAGAAAAATGATGTGATGAGCAAATGACGGTCGACAGTTTTTTTTCATTTTTTTGGAAAAACTGTGCCAAGTGCGGTCATTTTAACTTCCAAACATGCCACTTACACTCGATTTCATCTGGCAGTCATAAGCAATTAAATAAATTTGTGTTTTTTATCCAATAAATACAGGGAGTTCGTCGGGAAGGTATACTATTTTATGTTGCCGCCATTTTGGTAAACATAAGTCTTGATAGTTCATATTTGGCAGTCATAAAGTAGAGACGTGGCAAATTTATTATGGAAAAATATTCGATAAACCATCGTGTTGTAATCGTTAAAATATTTTATCAAAATCATCATCATCATCATCATCATCGTCATCGATTACAGTGACGATGAGAAAGTCAACGTGCCAACAAGACGCACTATTTATCGTGTATTGAATGATTTCGAAGAAAGAGGGTCTGTAATTGATAGGGCCAAGCATGGACCAGTGTGTTCAAAACAATTCATCAACCTCAATTCGACGCCGTGCTCAGGGGCTTGGTCTTCAAAGAACAACTTTGGCCACAATTTTGCACAAGGATTTGCATTTGTTGACACAAGAACTTCTTCCACAAGACCATTTACGCCGCCGTACACATGTCAATATGCTACAGCTCGCCCTTACAACGCCGATTTTCATGAGAAAATCATAATGAGTGACGAGGTACATTTTCATTTGAATGGATGTGAATAAACAGAATAGTCAGTTCTGGGCAATGGAAAACTCTCAAATTATTCATCAGTCACCTTTGCATCCATTAAAAGTAACAGTCTGGTGTTCAATTTGGTTA
>JAHXMU010000037.1:1863245-1880559 GCA_019455685.1 Philornis downsi
CCGACAAAGTACAGTTGGTTATATGGTATCGGCAAGGGAATGTGAAACCGATATACACGTAAGTATTAATATGTTATGCCACATGTAGACAGTGTGTGTTATAAAGCTTAGGGGAAATGAATACAGAAGAAAATTGAAGTAACTGAGTTTATAAGAAATTATGTTAAGACATTGTATTATACAATTGCGTATGTAACTGCGAACACTCTTTCTTTTTTCTTAATTGTAATTTAGCTGCACTGAATTAAATTTATGTATGCTTAATGCATACGTACATATAAGCAACTTGTGTGCTCTGTATTTGGTTTAGATACGAAAGAGATGTATTAATTTGCAATTCAGCCGCATTCTTTCATCTGAGCAAGCGCGTTACAGCAGGCGTAACAAATTTTTTGATATTTCATTTGGCCACAACCGAATGCGAATTTGCTTCGCATTGTCATGCGCATAGTAATATTTTTAATAGAAATATTTGTTTGTTCACGCCGTAATTATAAGTATTTGTTAATGTCCGTAATTTAATGTAAGAAAAAAATTATTCGTATACAGAGATTTTGTAAGCAACCAAACATTTCGTAATTATTTTCTATGCGTTTTTTATATTTTTTTTTAACTTGTAATTATAATAATAATTCAGTTTTTTTACATTTGTATCTAAGTTGGTTAGTTTCGGTGGAATTCCTGCAAATTCTTTTAAAATTTTTGCTAAATAAATGTATACTAAAAATATGCAGACTAAAAATTGCAATTGTAGGTTAATAATTTTTCGTAACTGATTGTATAATAATTTATAATAATTCTTCATATATATCGTATGCATATATATGTACCTTTTCCGACGTTTCCCCAATATTATGTCTACTTTCGAACGAAATGATTTGTTGAGATCCTCAAAATATCAGCATGTTTCACTAATAACTTCATTGATCGTTTCTTCTGTAACCCATTTGAAGACCAATTTTTACATGCCATTATATCATATAATACAGAACAAAAATGTTATCGTAGACTAGAACAGATTGGTGGTACTGAAATGACCAAAATTAATCAACATTCCAAAAAGAATTTTCCGAAAGTTGAGTTTTCAGGAAAACATCATGAATGCGAAGAAACAAAAACGATGACCTCATATGTAATAGAAATTCCAAGTAAGATCAATTAAGATTCGGCAGCAAATTTTTCTTGGCAATGCTAAAAAGGTTTAGAAGAATTGTAACCTTCAATTTTATATTCATTTAAATAGGCAAAATTGTGCGTAAGCACAGGCAAGCGCCATGTTAGCATAAAATTGTATCGACTTAACTTATTCTTCCAACGACATCTTGACTGACCTGCAATGGATTGGTGCCCAGATACTATGTCTTATCATTTTTTGAACGGTAGTCACGATATATGTTGTCAAGAACACTTCAAATAGTCGAATAATCAACAAGTCTAATAAAAGTTTCTCGAATTGTGGGATCCGTTGAGTGAATCTAAACATAGAATGTGTATAAGTAAGCTCATTGAATATGAGATTCGCTCCCACATCATGAGTTGCAGGGGAATTTATTTTTGTTATTCCATTATCGGCATCCCGGATAAGTTTGATGTCTAACAACTGGTGCATTGCGATGACTCCAAGTTACCTACAAGTTTAAGAAATAACCACATTTCGACTAGAATACATTTGAGTGACTTCAAACAGTCACATAATGTTACCAGACGAAAACTTTGGTGGTAGTTACCGTTCCATATGCATCCGATCTTACAAACTCGAAACCATCGATCAATTTGATATGACCACAGGCCCACATATTCACAATCTATAATTACCAATGGTGTTTTCATGCCCAAGACCATAGAATGTTGTTGTACTAACATTATTTTTTCTGTAATCCCATAAAATATTTATATACATATTCCAGATTGGTTGAAAAATCTTTGTCGGTTTGAGCATATCGGTCTGCCAATTTATCCGTCCGCGAGACTGTTGAAAGCATGTTTGAAGTTGTATCGGTTGACCTAGGAGGGTGAGATTTTGATCAAGAATATCCCAATTTCGTATGGAGGCTATGTTAGTTAAAATCGGTAAGGTAGGATAAAACCGGACAATGCAAAGACTGAAACCACTTCTTAAAGTAGGAATTTTTCCGAATTTTGCACGGTAGCATTGCACATGTTTATGCCACGGAAAACTATCCCAATTCAAATAATTTTTTAAGAGTAGGCATGGTTAGGAAAAATACCAGAAAACTCCATATTCAGTGAAATAATGGGCTAAATTAACATATGATGTGTGTATGTATCTGGTAATGATCAAGTATCGAGTTCTATAATATGGATGCACGTAGTACAAATGGGTCAAATCAGTTCAGAGTTAAATACTTTCATGTATGTTCTCTATGTCTTTTAAAATTCTATCACAATATTTGTTCATTAAGCAAATGCTGTATGATGATGGTATAGATATATTATGGCAGTGAGCAGGTACCGGATGGGGCCACCACAACTTATGAACTTTCGAAGTGACCCCATCAAATATAATACATTAATAAAAACGAAAACAACCAAACTTATATATGAGATTAGGGACACGTCTATAACATTAAAATCCAAAGTATCGCAATTGGGACAGTTTGGTCCTGTAAGGAAAAACCGAGGACTACATTCAATTGTTGAAATATAATGTTTTTTATAGCTGCTTCAGACTTTTTTTTCCTGGAACTACTTAAAACACACACAGCCTTAAAATAAGGTATCTAAAGAAGAATGACAAAAATAATTTAAAGTGCGCTCTAACAATTTACATCGTCTTCTTTACAAATAACAAAGCCATAATGATAGACTAGGACTTTCGTAAGAATAAGACCATCTTCTAATGGGGTAAAAGCTATTGTGCCATCCTGTGTTAAAGTTTCATCAAATTTTCTTTTCGCAGAGGATAGTTGATGAATTTTATCAGCGAAATGTTGTACAGAGATGTTGAAAGAATTTTTCTTTCCAGAACTACACCAAAAGAGAATCGTTTCCCATACTGTGTGTTGTTTCAGATATGGAAAAATTCCAACGAAAATTTGCAAATCGGAAGAATAACCCCTCCCATACAAATTATCTAATTTAACTTATATACTTCTGGATTTCATTCTCTGATTCAATTGTGTTAAGAACAACTTTGTGCATTGGTTCAGAGCATTTGTTGATACGAACTTCGATTTACCTTTCCCCTTCTGGCTCTCCATCATACTGTATGTCAGTCATACTTTATTATATCATGTTTTTACAGAAAACTTAAATTGGCTGAGATTTACCAAAAAATTTCTCAATGTATTCAAATGGTATTCTTGATTTTACTTAACTTTCAATTAACTTGACTGGACTTTGACTATGGATTTAAAGTCTAGTTTTCCCTGATGAACTTTCCTAAATTTTTTTTATCTCTAAAAAAGTTTAGTCATCGTTCAATTTATGTTTCAAACCAACTAACCGCATAATGGCCAAGAAAATTAATACCATAATTATAGTTTACACCCGCATTTTATGGCGTTTTGTTGCTGTTTTTTCTTACTTCACTCCACCTTCTTGTCCGCCAGCATCATAATGAGCCGCATGCAAAATACTTTATTACGGTGATGGCCGAAAATCGTGGCTGTACAACGGACGACGGTGTGCGTTGGTTGTAAGAGTACGTGAAGAGTCTGGAAGCGTTCTTGGCCAAGGCGCTTGGTATAAAACTATTAACATTTGCTACGCATCACAAAACATTCACACCCAAGAAATCAAGCACAATATAGCTTTTCAACCGCCCTTTCCACTAATGGATTTTTACATCGACGGCGACGATTGTGTAATCATATGTAAATGTAATGATGGAAAAGTTAAACATTTTTTCTGGACTTCATTTGTTTAATTAATTGTTATTAATAATGAGTTTTATTTCGTTAGAAAGAAGAAAAATATGAACAAATTCGTTTAAATACTATATACACATTTGAGCAATTTCCTATTGCGTTTTACAAAATATTATCTAAACGAAGTCCAGCTGCCACTCCAAACATATGGAGTCAAAAAATCAGCCCCCTGTGGAGTGTTCTAATTTTTACGGTCTGTCATTGGGATACGAATTTAATTCGAAATGAGTCGTTGGAAAGAATTTGAATGCAATGTTTCTCTTAAAAAATTGAGAAAAAACAATTAAAATATTGTCATCAATCATTTGGAAATCAAAGGTATTTCGGAATACTTGAAAACAAATTTATTTTTCTTTTCAAATTATTGAATTTTTTGTGCTGAACGCACAACCCCCCCCCTCAAATGTTATCTTAATTTCTTGTAAAGCAACAAACGATTTTGTGTTTGTTTCTAATTTCGATAATAAATCATTAAAATACTTGACGCCGTCCGCAACCGCTGTATGTTCGTTCAGCAAGAATTCAACACCGAATACCATTAAATTGAATTGTCTCTTCGGCCACTTGGGATGGCGGCGAGCCCAGAACAAATGTCTGTTAATTGCTTATATTTACTACACGAGAAAGTGGCACTGAGTTCAAAGTTATTCAAATATTTTCAAAACAAATTTTGTATATTGCCAATAAAGGAGAAGAGTCAGTGAACCGTTAATGAGGAGAGGTGCTAATATGTATGGCAAAAAATTAAAGACATTTGAATATAATTTATTTTATAGGATAATATTCGCAAAGTGTAAAGCAAATAAACTGCGACTTTGTCGTAAATTACAACTAAATCCAGCTTCTATTAAATACCGCCTCCCAACAGAATGTCGCTAAATGTTGGTGAGTCTGAGTCATTGTAAATATTACAACATAAGTTTTGATTTTGTTGTAAATTAAGATGGGGGTGTACTAAATCTGCCATTCCTTTTGCAATAACTTGAATAAATAATTTGTGACCCCATAAGGTACCATATACGAGTACATCCTTGACTGTCACCACTCCATATATCGATTTAAGACTGTCAGCCCGCCGTCCGTGTATCTGTTGAAAGTACGATATGGACCGAACCGGTATAGTATGACAAAATTTTTACGCCATAGCTGAACCGAGCTTAATTTGTATACCTTCAACCAGAGGAATGATACGCAAAAATATAACACCAATAATGAAGCTTTTAAATCGCCAAGAACCCTTTGAGTAAATGTGTTTCATGACTTTTTCAGACGATTAAGCGATGTCTGTCTGGCTGACTTGATGGATGGCAGAATAGGTTTTATAAATTGCGTTTCAACTAATCGACTTTTCGACTTTTGGAAGAAAAATCGAAGTTGACTTCTGTGTTGTGAAAAAGTTAAAAAATCCACTTTTATACTGCAAAAGCAGATTTTTGTATACAACTTTTCGACTGCCAGATCTTCTGAGGCAATTTGGACAATTTTATCGATCTATTTATGTGGAAGTCTCCACAAGATGTTTGGAAAAAGGGACTGTTTTCACCGTCAGACGTAACTTTACCCAATGCTTGATGTATGATAAATTTGATTCAATTTAATTGAATGGAAGAAAAGACACGAATTTAAGAACATATGGTTCAAGTCGGTCATTTCTATGTAAAATATCAAGTAGAGCATTTGAATCTTTTTCAAACTTTATAACGGTTATGCAATTGCAGAGGAAGGGCAGAATTTCAGAAAATCTGTTTATTTGGGAAGTACCAGAAGTACTATTTTTAGTGTTACACTTTGTTGCATGTCAAGCGATGTCTACTTTCATTCTTAACGTAACAACTATAAAAACATTTACTGGAGAAATAGATTTTATTTGAAAAAAAGTAATTTGTAAATTCCAACCTCTTCGTAGGGACACCATTTCGTGTCTCGATTACACTGCAAGTAGAAAGGCTGACTGTAGTGCATTTATCTTTGAAAGGTGAATGGATATATGTTTGGAAAGTTGCTAAAGATGCTTTGCCCATAATAGCTACCTCAGTTCCTTCTTAAACACCATCTTCTATAATAGTGTAATAGCCGAAGGCCTCAATTTTGTGCTTAAATTTTGATGTTATTGCATATGCACGATAACGTATCTTGAGTCAAAAATAACATGTTTACATTTTTATGATTTACATTTTAACATTAATTTTTACATTATTTTTTAATCGATTACTCTATAAAACGTTAAATCTAATTAAAATGAAAACACAACACTAAAACACGTTTTATTACAGAAAAGTCGAAAAATCTACTTCTTGTATCAACTATAGGTTTCTATGATAAAAGCGATAACCGGCGTAAATCTTTGTGAAGGTCGTAGCCTGGGGTTGTAAATAGGCAACACCGATTTTCAAAAATTAGCAAATTCTGAAAAAATTGGCCAATTATTTAGGTTCCCTCCTGTACATACCAAACTAACGATCGATTTAATCTATATATTCTTATATTCATATCTTTTCTTTTGTTATATCAAATTCAGTTAAGTTTTGAACAGAGTAAATATCTTCCTTCTGGTACCTTCCACATACATTTCCCGATTCTACAAAATTCAATCTTTTATCCGTAATTTCTTGTGAGTAGATTACAGTCATTTTGATTTTTGTCTATTAAATTAATTAAAATTGCTCGGTAAAATTTGAGAAAAACCTACCAAATAACTGTGCCTTTTCTGGTACTTTCCATGAAAATGTTCAATTTAATCCATATGTTCTTACCATAATATTCCTCAAGCGTTTGCTTGATACTTGCTAAACTAAGTTCTAGATATGAAAATGGACTGCGTTGCCCCTGCCATCCTAGGATAGCCCATTAAGAAGTTAAAAAATTACTAAATTGATCAATTCGCTTGTGTGACATCCTGAGGGGAGTGGTAGTGCAGTCCAATTTTATCCTTAGAATTACGTTTACTAAACGCGTGATGCTTTCAAAATGTTTAGAAATTAGGAGGTAACAGAAGGGATATGGAGAAGCCCCCTTTTACATTCTTCGAACTTAGAACACCAAGCAAGAAATACAATGGACAAAAACAGTCTAAGAATTATGAATTAGATTGGAAAGATTGAATTTCGGAAAATCTGTCAATTTGTAAAAGACGTAGCAGAAAGACTACTGCTATGTGCTCCATTCTCCGTTCTTTAAAACGGGAAAACTAGAATTGGTGGGTCAAAATAACCCATTTTCTACTCCCCGGCTGCAATCTGGCAAAATATTAGGCTATGTCGAATTTAAAGGAGGTAGTCAACCGGTTAGTTAGACAACACAGTTGGTCAAAAAATAATGTGGTGCTTTTAAATTTTCCTTTTGTGTATCGTATATTACTATGTCAAATACCTTAATATCACCGGTTGGAGATACAGGGTGGGCCATAAGGGTTTTGGCGGTTTAAATATTCAATTTCTCGGTAACGCTAGGCGCGGGGTGGCGGGGGGATATGTTGTTCGCTGCGCTGCTTCCTGGAAATTTACTCGCCATAGAGCCGTACACGGGAGTGCAGCGTGCATTTTGTGCCCGAGCGTATTACGAAAACAATAAATCAGTGATTACTGCACGACGTTTGTATCGGCATGAACACGGTTCACATGATTTAAGTGAAGTTCCAAGCCCAATGTGATACGAAAATGGATCAGAATGTTCGAAACAACCGGCTCAACAGTACCAATTACGGTTCGTGGTCGCCCAGTTTCTGCAAGATCAGCCGACATTGTGGAGCGTGTTCGTGTTTCAGTTCAGCGAAATCCGCAACAGTCAACACGTAAGAGAAGTCAGTCTTTGGATGGCAAAAGAACAACTTTACGACGAATTTTAAAAGTGATTTGCTTTTGAAGGCTTATAAGGTTCAGGTAGTCCAAGAATTAAAACCCGATGATGCCAATAACCGACTTAACTTTGTCAATGAGAGCGGTTCAACAATTTCAACAACGTGACTTTTAGTGATGAGGCCAATTTTCACCTTAATGGCCATGTGAACAAGCAAAATTGTCGGTTCTGGTCCGAGACTAATCCCCGACGTCGACTTCACAGTCCTAAGCTTGTCGTGTGGGCTGGGATAACGTCAACCGGTATTATTGGACCATACTTTTTTGAGGACGAAAGAGGGCATGCGATGACAGTTAGAGCCAACAATTATTGCAACATGCTAGCAGACTTTTTGGTGCCAGCTTTGCAAGAACTTCAAGGCAATACCTCGAGGATGTGGTTTCAACAGGATGGAGCCACATGTCATACGCCTAGGGTATCCATAGAGCTGCTGAAAAAAGTTTTTCCTGGAAAACTCATTTCGAAAAGGGGGATATTGAATGGCCCCCATGTAGCCCCGATTTCTCTCCATACGATTATTTTCTATGGGGCTACCTCAAATCGGTAGTCTACGAGAATAATCCGACCAATTTAGAGCAGTTGAAGAGGAACATTATTCAGGAAAGTAACAAAATACAGAGAACAACTTTTCAACGAGTTTTCCAAATTTTGCGACTTCGGTTTCAAGAGTGTCAAGCAGCCAAGGGAAGCCATTTGGACAACATTATTTTTAAGTCTTAAAAATTCCCATGCTTCCACTTTTTAAATAAACAAATATATGTTTTTTATGTTTCGTAGTTTTTTTTTTAATTGAATATTTAAACCGCCAACACCCTTATGGCCCACCCTGTATAAAAAGAATAGACATGAAATCAATACCTCCCATCTTTGAAAATCTAAAGTGAAATCCCTTTCGTGACTTATTCTCAGAATATTCTGTATCAGAGCTTCCGTCTTAAAAAGGACGAAAAAGATTTTTGAACAATTTAAATAAAATGTATAAGCAATAAAATGTATAAATATTTTTATAAAAAAATTCAATTTTAATGTTTTTTTAAGACTTGAAGAACGTTTGGAAATTGAAAAATGAAATGTCGCGCCTCTCCTGATATAAAAAACTATATTGTATTATTTATCTTTGCGGTTCATGAAATACGAAAATAATCCTTTGCAATTTGAAACAACAACAACGTTTAAATAAAAAAAAAAAAAAAAAACTAAAAAACAACGACGATTCCCTTGCATCTCAAGAATAAGGCGTGGGAGTGTTTACACGAAATCTATTTTTATACCCACCCAACGGGAACTACAGTTTAACGAACATTCCGAGTGTCAAATAGTGGTAGGTGGCTGTGTGCGGACATATAATGAGGAGGACATATAATGATAATTACAAGATTTTTGCAATATTTTTTCTTTACTCAGCTGGTAGTAAGTACAAAGATATTTTATTTTTCTTTTAAAAACTTTGGCCGTTGGAAAAAGTGTATACACAAAGTGGTCTGCATTTTTGGATGTTTAACAATAACAACTTAGTGTAAACTTATTGTACACCTTGAACAATGTACAAATTAAATTTCTTTCATAACATAATCGATGGCGAGTTGAAACCTAAATTGATATTATGGTCATAAAATTAGTGAGAAATCCACATGATCCTTTATCCTATATCCCAAACACTTAGATTGCCAAAACTATTTGCTGGAATTTTGGAAAAGTGTGTCAAGAATTTAGTTGCTAGAAAAAAGAAGAAGAAATACTCCTTAGGCGCTACATAGGTCGGCACTGGAAATGTTGTCAAAAAAGCACTTAATTCCATTTTTACACAAAATTTGATGCAAATTCTTTGATCCATTTTTTTCGATAGTCTTATTTATGAAAAACAAACAAACTAAACATGCTATATGGATAAAACCTTCAACATGTCTTCGAGACGAGTGTACCAACATAAAAAAAAATAATCGGAAGTCGAATGTACGTAGCCCGGGAAATTTGAAAATTCACTTTATTTATTGAACACACCTCGTATGTTATTGTTTTTACGGGAGCACTTCACGCGCCTGATGATAATTACCTTGTTTTAATCTTGGCTAAGAGCAGTCTTTAAGGCATTGACCTTCTCATATATTTAGTTGATACATTGGTCCCAAAACGGATCATACGGAAAAATTCATAGGGCTTGAGTCCGGAGAATACGGTGGCCATGGTTTGTACCAAATTTTTAACGTGCCCTAGGTAACAAAACATCATTTTAAATCTCCTCGCGGTATATTTGCCGATGTATCTTTACGCCCTATTCAATGAAAACGAGTGGTGAGCGTCCTGTGGCAGTTATTCAGAGTATCCGCTGATCTGAATTGTCTTTTGATTTGCACTTTAACCGTATCATCGTTTTGTTTGTACACATATTGCTGAATCGCACAGATTTTTATTTTCAACAGAAAAGACCAGTATTACTAGCTTTTGTTAAGTGAACTACTTTCTGTGCAAAAGTCACATCTAATCCGCATAAACGTCCATTGACTTGAGTGTTAAGCATATTGCAGCTGTTGCTCTGGAGATTGCATATCTTCTAAGTTTTCTTTGGCTTCCCCAAAGCATCTTCATTTTACTCGGTTCGCTGCTGTAAGATTGCACTGTCCTAGTTCTTGGAGTATCATCTCTAGGTATCCAGCTTCTTTCTGATAATATGACCGATCCCACTCCATTTTCTCCCTTTTATTTGTGTAAGTATAGGTTCCTCGTTGGATAAGTTCCACAGATTCGTGTTGCTGATGTCGTTAGGCCAGAATATCCTGCATGTGATACTCAGGCACTTGTTGCTAATACCTGTAGGTTTCACTTCCGTACGACAGAGTTGACTTTACACATGTGTTCTGAGCTTGGTTGTAGTCATCTGAATGTCGCTCTTGTTTTATTGAGCATCTTAGTTACGTCTGTTTTTGCCATTTGTTGTCACGGTACTGCAGAAGATATATACGCTATATATGTTGGAGATCTCGTGCGAGGGTATAAAGAGAAATTATCTACTAAATTATATTAATTATGAAACCAAAGAGTTACTTAAAAGTAACTCCGGACTCATAAATGTTACCCGCCACATTTTACGAAGCTTGACGGAATCACTCATATTCTTCACAAGGTTGTATAGGCTCATGAAACCTCTTATCTATATAATAAAATTAAGTTTTTAAGAGCAAATAGATCAAATGGCTTAATACCGGTAAAAACTTTGATGTCTGAACGGCAGTTTGACGTACATAGTTCGTAAGTAATGCAGGGCATTATAAAAGTTATATTTTTGATCATTTCAATTAACTTATATATTTAAAGTAATTTGTTTGCTTATTTAAAAATTCGGATGCAAATATTGTTGCGCTGTATAATATGCCAAATGTAGAACTTGTACTGCAGCTAAAAGATGTAAAATCTTATTGTGAAAGGTAACACCAAATAAATAAATAACAATTAAATTTATGGCGAAAGAATAATTTTCCTTACTTATATAAATTACAATTTTTTGTTGATTTGAAAAATAATGCGACACGTTATGTATTATCGTCAGCAAATTTGTAAGAGGAATTGCCTTAGTTACATTTCAAATGCATTGATTAAAGTCATTCAGATTTGTTAGGCTTGTTCTATAAACTTCCTATTTGTAATAATTCCACAAGAAAAGGATTTGCTTATTAGAGAATTTTCGCCGTAATTCCACCATAACAGGCCTGGTTATATGACAATTTGCATCATCTTATTAAAGCTACACATAGAGTTGAAAGAGATTCTCTTTCGACTGGTCCTGAGAAGAAAAACTCTATAAACATCTTTATATAATATCAAATAGTATTTTATTTTTTGTATGAAATGTGTTGCATAGAAAATCCAGTCTGTTTTATAAATTCCCAAAAGAAGATGAATCAGAGATCGGGTATAGACAATAAAGACGATTTTTTTCCTTTTATCTAAAACTAACTTTTCAAAATTGTTGGACAATTTTGGTTAGCAGGTTGATTTTATATGTAAAAAATCCTTGTTCCCTCTTGTGCTCTTATGTAGAGAGAAATAGATGATTTAAATGTAGAGTTATTTCAGAATATGATTTTTCCGTATTGTGGTAATATTGACAATGTTGACATGTTGCTACCATAACAACTTATAAAATTTTATCATTTTTGAAATTCAGGGGTTTCAATCGTCAATATCACTTTCTCTCTTCATCCCAATTTCACTGCTGTTAAGAGCAAACATAAGCGAGGTGATATACAAATATTTGACAAGAATTCTTATTAACGAACATATTGTGCCGAGTTTTATGACTTGATATTTTGTTGACATTTTATTTCCTTTTTCTTTTTGTTTCGTTTACTTCCTTTGGAAAATACTACAGCATCTGAATGAATGCTTGAATATCAACGTGAAAGAACAAAACAGCCAAACATAACATTTGAGTAAAATATGTTGACGATGTCACGGCAACACCGTCGCCAACGTAAAGAAAACCAACCAGTGTAATTTTTTTTTTTTGAGAGGGAGTTTTGGGAGCAGTAACAAATGTCAAGGAAATGCTGCAGCCAACTGAGCCATTCAGAAGCATCATTGGCAAGAAACAGTGAAAGACAGCAGATTGACGAACGAACAGACAGACAGACTTACACCTCGGTGTTATAAAAATGACACGCGTTTCTAAATAAAATTCGATTAAAAATTCTATTGCTGTCGTCCTGTTTGTGTTAAATAAACATTGTAAAATCAACAACAACAATTACGGCGACAGCAGTTTCACATAAAAAGTTCTATGAACAACGAAGGGGGGGCATCGGAAAAGAGAAGATGCTACTAGACTGGTTGGTTTACACCATATATTTGTGTATAATTTTCCAGCAAATGGAAAAGCTTTACATTTCATCACTTCTGTTAACGGCAGGAGTGAGTATAACCAGGGAATGTTATATGACCACCTAACACAACTCTTCCCAGAACATCCAATAAATCCAGTGCTCGAATGTCTCCAATGTTACCTCCATTGGCCCTTTCATCCGATAGACAGATTGCCGTTTGGCCGTTAAGCATCTTTGGTTGAGATGTATCTGCAATATTTACCTCCGGGTATCGTAAAGTTTTATACATTTGGTATGTCATCTGACAGACATCTCGTATCTGATGACTGACTGGTTAGCTGGCTGGCTTCTGGGGTTTCCCGACTGTTGCTACTCCACTAGCGTAATTTGAAAAAGACAAACGACCTTCTCGTGCATACTGGCGACAAAATGTTGTGAGGTTGTTTTATGAGGTGACAAAGTTCAGTTTTATTATGTGTTAAAATTTTTTTACCGAGCTGTTGGCAAATAAACAACGTCAAATATTTGCTTTTTCGTAAGGGGTCGAATAGAGTTGTTGGCCGAGAACAGCCAAATAATTGAAATACAATTGTACTATGTCGTAAAAATAGGTGTTACGCCGCGCATTCTAGCCCACTTGTTGTCGTTCGTTACATTTCAATATTCTTGGTAGGAAGCTCTGTATTTTGTATTATGCTAATCGTTTAATTACATTTCCGTCTTGGGAATTTAAATCGATTTTCCTCTCTTCTACCAGATTTACATAAATATTGTGTTACTAAAAAGCACAATTGTCAGACACGTTCATTTCCCAATCTGCGCTTGAATGAGGTGTAACGCACTTCATTGAAATTTGTTAATTGAATAAAGCACCTAACAGTTTTTCCTTTCACAAATTTCCATTTGTAACGTTGAAACATGAATTAATAGAGTTTCAAATGTACAAAATCTTGAGGAACAATGTAGCAACGACCTAATAGAAGACTCACAGTGCTTCGCCCCAACATACATGATATTGATATTGGTATTTTACCAAGCAAAGGAACAAACCCCTTTGTGTTCACTTCACTATTAGAAGACTTGGTGCAAACATATCTGAGAATCCAAAAAAATCTTTAATATGTCGAGATATTACATAGTATGAGAATTTGTTAGAACTGTTGAAATGTACAGATTTTGAAATCGTGCTTAGACGGCATCAACGATAACTAAAGACCTAGTCCTACTTGTATCCATATTTGCGTAATTTTTCAAAAATCACTGTCCGGAAAAATTGTCATCATTTAGGACATAAATCTGAAACAAAATAAGTACAATAATAATATTGAGCAAACTTGGGCAACTTCACTTAAATCGTTTCTTCGTGTGGTCACAGATATAATCATGAATATTTCCTGGTCTTTAAGAGATATTTAAACAAAATTTATGCAAATGGCAGAAAATAGTACGCAGGATATCCCAGACAAATTTATGAAAAAATATAAGGAGGGAATTTCTTTAATCAGGTAATGATTCCAAATGTTTTTTTCAGAAAAATTCTTTAGCAGTTGAGGATTCCTAAGAAGGTTTCGCCAATTGATCAAGTGCCACATAATAGCTATTATGGTCCAGTTTATGAACCGTTTCCCCCAAAAGATTTTCTAAATACGAGTGAAGGGTCGAATAAAGTGCGGCCAGGGACTGTAAATCAGGTACTCTATCCTGGTGAAATTGAAAAAAAATAAGTAAGGACGGAAAAAAAATAAGTAGAATTGATTGCAGGTGCCACATAATAGCTATGATTGTCTAGTTTATAAACTGGTTTCCTCAACGATTTTCTGAACATGGCAATTTTTCTTAAAATGTTAACGATTTCTCTGTAGGTCGAATGAATTGTGTCTAAAGTCTAATTAATTTGTTTCGTTTGAAAAGGATTTCATATTTATTTTTATAGAGAACTTTTTTGGCGAGTGCGGATTTTCTAAGAAAGTTTCGTCAAGCGAACTAGTGCCTATTATTGTCCAGCTTAATAATATTTAAGCATTTACTCTACACAAACCCACTCCTAGTAGTGCTTCCCATACAAATTGACCAACTTTGGAGTATTTTAAAATTGCTGGCTATTGAATTTGTTTATAATGCTTGACACAATTCGGAAAAATCGACCTACTAACCACGCCTCTTCTGATACTCCCATACACAAATGACTAGTTCAGCACAAATATTAGTTGATTCATATCTCTTACATGATTGCATTAAATTTAGTCAAATTCGGTAAGCGCTGAAAATGGACAGTAACGCCGCAATCTCTCTGATACTTCCATACAAATTGGTTGATTTTCCGAAATTTTATATTTTCTAAGTAATTTCTAATGAATATTTCTGTCAATGAATATATTAACTTACAATTCCCTATAAGTCCTGAGAGAAATGATTTTTTTTACATCCGGTTGCTTGAGTTTTGCCGTAGCCGCACTTCGAAACTCTATAGCAAACATTACATAAATCAATCTGTTGCCAACAATAATTTCATAGTCCTTCCACTTTAGACCCACTGGCCTAACGTTTGCGGACCTTCTCCCTTGTCACTACATGCCTTTTCAGTTAGTTGATTAGTTCACTTTACATGTTTCACCAAGAAGTTTAATTTGACCAAGAAGCTATAATTTTCTATTTATTATTATATTCTATTATTTATTCAAAGAGACTCACAGAAAATTTTGACTGTGAATTTCATTTCAACAAACTGTTTTACAGGAATTTTTCTTTGATAAGCATTTACCCCAGGTTATTGGCAATATTTCCCCTGGGCAAGAGGAAAAAAGTACCTGCTGCAATTTTTTTTTCAACCCCTTTATTAGATAACATTTTTATATATTTATTTTACCTTTAGCTTCTATTCACTTTCAACATTATTTGTTTTCCATTACATAGTTTGAAGGGACAAATTACACCCACCCACCCCCTGTAAAAACAATCAAAACCCCGTATAAAATTAAAGAATTTAGGAATTTCCTTTCAATGTTGTTAAACGTAAATTTCGGAAATTAACCCTGAGCCGCCCGAGACACTCTCCTTAATCTAAGCCAGACCGAAGAGGGCAAAACATTTCAAAGTACACAACAAAATTCTTTTGGAATTTACGAGCCTAACACAATAAAACAAACATTTCTTCATCAACATATTTTTCTTTGAAAAGAAACAGCAGAGCAAAAAACAATAGAAAGTACTCAAAAAGGAAACCCGGCACGCGGCATATTTCCGATGTTGGAATTTGATGCAATGCAATGGAACGTGTTTCTGTGTAGAGGAAGTAGTCAAAATTCACAAATGTTTTGTACAAATCACAGAACAAAGGATCCTTTTGCTGTACAACGACAATGGTGGTGGTGACAAAATGGTGACATGAACAAGAACAACAAAATATTTGAATTCGGAGGGATACAAAATTAAGCAATTGAGCAGAGATTCCAAAACGAGTAGGAATTTCGAAGTGAATTTGTTAAGAAGCAGAATTGATTAAAATGTAAAATAGAATAACGTTTTGAAATGACTAAAAATATAAAAAAGTGCAAACTAAACAGAATCCAATCGTATAAGAAATCCTTTGTTTTTCCCAGATATGGCTAATGAGTAATCTGCATCTCGCGTTTTGTACAAGTGTGACCAGCTAACGATAGATGGCGTTAAAAAGAAAAGATTTCATACTCAAAATTATGTGATTTGTAGTATTGATTTTGATTATTTGAAAAAGTTTTAAATACGCCGCATTTCACAGTTTTTTCTCGATAATAGGCGGAATGTAGGCCATGTGGCTGCATTTTTTATGGTCTTGATACTATAACAGCTAACTATGTCCAGTTTTGGTTTTGTCGTTTCTGTTCCGAAAATTGGGATTACAAAGATGTGCTACTTTCTGTAAGGTCAGTTATTGAAAATGCCAACAAAATAATGGAAATCGTCAAGTCCGACCATCATGCGAGCACTATTTTGAACCACATAAATAAAGCTCGATGAGGAAGGCTTAAAAAGAAGTTCGATATGTTGACGCCATATATGAATCACCGCTGAATCGCAGCAAAATCGATGATGACTGTTGGCCAAAAGTGTGTGACATACAACAACGTCAAGCCAACACAATTTGTGGTCGAATTGCAAAAAAATATTTTCGGGAAGGTTTTGCTGTACAATGACAGTGAATAGCCTGAATCCTGTCAACAATTGGAAGGAAGCAATCTCTCATAAGCGGTCAGCTTTATCCAATAAGAGATGAATTGTGTTCCATCAGGGCAAAGCTAGGCCACACACATCCTTATGCATCCATCTAATAGATCGGACGTAGCACCAAATCATTACTACCTGTTCCTGTTTGTGGCGAATATTTCCATGAGAGAGGCATTAAGGGATAATATTGAAAAAGGCAACATATTGAGCAAAACAGTATATATTTGATCTAAAACGAATCATTCGATCTATACTGAATAAAGCCTTCAATGTCATGCAAAAATAATTGATTTTTGTACTGCACTTTATAATATCATATTATCTCTTATCTCTGGTGGCCTTAGTTTAACGCATTGCTCTTCGGCAAAACATGATAGTACTTAAAAATATATCAGCCTTAAATCGTCATTTATGAAGCCATAATATGATTTTATGCCACAATACTTCTTTTTTCATCCAGCAAATCCATTAGATATTTTATTTCTTGCCGTCGCAGTTGTAAATGTAATGTACACGAAGAGATACAATTTTCTATACATTCTAAGGTAT
>JAHXMU010000037.1:1880569-1890686 GCA_019455685.1 Philornis downsi
GATTGTCAACAAATTTGTGATGTCGTGAAAAAAAATCGTCCATTACACAGTCCATTCGCTTTTATGCATTTCTGATGTCTTTGTCAGGGATTAAACCAATTCGAGTTTATGATAATATCAAACTTTACGGCCAAGAAATTTACCAGCTTTACACAATACCTGTAGTACCTTACTGTGATAATGAACCCAAATGTATTTCTTTTCTGTTTTTTTTTTCTCTTTTTTCTCCTAAAACAGATGTGTAAATATAAATATTTTACGTTATTGTAGTTATCGTCATAGTCGGGATACTCTTTGTTGTCATAAAATAAACTGAACACAGGGGAGATTATGGACAAAATACGATTCCCTCAGGCTTCAGATTACTGGCTATAATTACTTTAACATAATTTAAGATTTATAAGGCAACATCAGCATTTCCTTAACCAAAATCATTCCCTTAGAAAAACTGTATGAATTTAAAAAAGTTTAGCTCACTACTACTCCTATGGAGATAAAACGGTTGTTTATATTTACAGATCATTACATTTTATTTAAAACACATAAAATATTTCAAATATTTTTGACAATAAATTAGTTAACAAGCAAACACCATTTTGTTAGTAACAGAAAACATGTGTGGTAAAAAGATGTAGCTAAAAAATAATAGAGAGTTGTAATTCTAATAAGGACAATTTAAAATGTGAAGCAATACAGAAATTTCAGGCAAGTGAGCTGACCTAGACATATCTTCACCCAACGGCATTTTGCGTTGTTATAAAAATGTTTAGGTAGCCAAAAGGAGAGTGGTAAATTGGTAGGTCCTTATCAAAAAACCCATTCGTATTAATGCACAGTAAAAGGCGCAGAATGACTACACAATTTTTCCGCTTGCAATGATTTTTGCAAAATCAATAAATTTCGTGATGCGACCTACAGGGCTCATTCGCTGAGCTAAGTTTACCAAGCGCCTGATACTTGATTTAGTGCAATTAAAAGTCAATGTGAAGCTGGTAATATGTGGGTTAGATTACATAATTTGTACATGAAGCACCAGAAAGGGTTTGGCTGTCCTATCGATATTTCCAAATGTTTGCGAGCATTATAACGCAATACCCGTACAATTAATTAAAACTTGTGTTACTATAGTCCACGACCTGCATATAACAGTAGGTACTAAATGAGGCGTGACGATTTGGTTCATCAAATGCTTGACGCACGCCAGACTTGACTGCACATAACAACATTTGGTTTAAACCGATCATTTGTTCGACGAAGCGGTTCCATATTTTTGCAGAGCCAGCCAATAAAATGGGCAAATATTTAGGGATATGTCCAATTTGTATGGGAGTTACCAGAGGAGGTGCTCAAATTTCAATCTGGTTTTATTCTAAGACGTTATTGTGACAAACATTATGCATATCAACCTAGGAATATACCCATATAGGTCAAATCAATCATTTGTTTGGAAGACATCAGAAGGAGTGTCGTTAATCGGTCGATTTTTTCAAATTCTGCCAGGTTGTGGTCACAAATTTAGGTTACTTCAGTCTTCGAATGAGCAGTTTCAGGATAAATGGTCAATTTCCAAAAATGAAATAGTTTGTTTGAGAAGTACCAGAAGAGATGGCTGGATATAGCTCATTTACAATATATTACGGTTTGTCAAGTTTTAAAAAGTTTCATCAGTATTTAGTACAGTTAATGTGTCTACCAATCAGCCAGAAAGACAAGCTGACTTCGATCAGTCCACCTAAAAATTTATGAAACAAATTTGGTTAAAATATACTTGGCATTTTCAACGATACCTTCCGTATTAAATTATGTCTAAAAATAAACGGGACGTATTTGAAAATACTTTAAGATTGGATTATAGCAGCAATGTAGAATTATGTCATGTAATGCTGATTAACAATTTCTTTCTTTCTTTCTATTATGGAAACACTAATCCAATTTTGAAAAAAAAAATCTGTAACGGTGACTAATTCCACTTTGCACATAAACAAACTTGAATTGTAACGTAGTCACATCGCAAAATTGTGCAGATTTTATGGCAGACTGCAATCACTTTAGCTATCTTAATTAAGATATACGTGAAAGTCTTTTAAAAAGATTACACGACGATAATGTAAAGGGAATTAGAATTTAGCAAAAAATTTCAAATTTAAGAAAGTGCTTCTTCCATAGCAGAAGTCATTCGTAAACTTCCTCAGAAAACTTGAGAGTGTTTAAATACTGTAAAATTCAACTAGCTTTTAGCAATAATATGTAGCCTATGCTGAATCTACCAGCATCAGCCTGCAGCAGCAGTATTTCAGCTGGAATTTTCACAAACCTCAACACAAATTGAAGAAAGAACGACTTTCTGCCGGAGTTTTTATGTCTTCTCCTGAAGGAATGAAAATATGTAACATTTGGGACGCCAAAAATTTAAAGCACAAGAGGAATGATTAAAAATTTCAAGCATTTATTGATCATGATTTTCAAGACTTCCCAAGCCGATTAAGCGATGTCCGTCTGCCCGGCTGGGTGTCTGGTAGAGACGATAATTATTGACAATCTTTATGAAGATTATTAAAATGTAAAACAGATTAAAAGTTTTTCAGGTTGCAGCTGAGTGAATGCGACATATCGACTCACCTTTCCTTGTGTATGGTAGTTATACAAATTGTCCGATTTTCCAAAACTCACACATGCCTCTGTAATTTCTGATTCCTAGATCACATTAGTCTAGAGTTGCACCCATTGTATTAGCTTATATTTCTTTATAAATCTGGACAACAATCCGAAACTCAGATATTCCTCTGTAATTTCCTGCCTGGAGTTTTTTTTTGTGCATTGAATTATATTTCTTTATAAATGTTGGCAAAAGCCCAACCAAAAACCGTTCCCCTTCTAGTATTTTCTACACAAATGGTCTGTTTAACACATATGCTCTTAGATTCATCTCTTTCAAGTAATTTTATTGCGGGCCTTTGCTTTTCCTTCTCCTTTGTTTCCTGTAACCATACATATTTACCAATTAATCCAAATTTAATCTTTACCACGTAATCCCTAATGCTTATATTCCAGTTATTTTATTGCGAAATTTATAAAAAAAATTAAATATAGGCTGGATAATTGATTTCTCTCGCATATTTTCCCAGTCTTCTGTCATTCTTTCAACTTAATAAAATTCAGTATAGTTTGCACGCTCTTGCCCCATTGTAAAGTTAGTTCTGCAAATGATAATGGGCTGTATTGCCTTAGAATAAGATATGGATCGACTGGTTTAGCCAAAATACGTGACGTTTCTATAACTTCTAAGCTGGAGATTTCAGAATTTTGTAATTTTGCGTCTTTTTCTCTTTTTTTCAGAACAAACACTCAAATTATATATTTGCTTGACTGCTTGACCCGTCAGAAGAAACTCATAATACACAACAGTGTGATCGAAGAAAAATGTTTGATTGACTTTGGCATGACATATTCGATAATACTTCACCTTTAACACGAAATGCACTCGAATGATTGATTGTTTCTTAATCATTTAATACGAGGTAGTGGTTTTCGAACATCAAGTCTAGGATTTATTGGGTGTGTCTTTCATCGGTAGAGGTTGGTAGTCGTCCCGAGCGCTCTTTGACTTCAACAGGGTCCTCTTAAAATTGAGATTAATAATCCTCTTGGGATTCCAGTGCTTGTAATTGCTATTCTTCGGTGTTCGGACATAAAATATCAGATTTTTTGGACATAACTTTTAACAGCAGAAGTTTTTAGCCGCCCTGGCCGCTCTCCGTCTTCAATTTGTTCTCGGCTTTTCTTATACTCTTTATGCCAAGTGTAAACATTTCCTTGCGACAAAGTACGTTTATTGAACACTTTCAACATTCCGCAAATAAAATTGAAGACAAGTTCTTTTCGCTCAAATCATTTTTTGTATCGCACAATCAAACACAAATGATATTTATGATGTGATGATGTGAATTGCCTTACTAATACCTACTTATAAGAAAAACATTTCCAAGCGTAATTTTTTTGAAATTGATAAGTTTTCGGACACAGAAGTACCGAATGCAAATACGTGGTATTGCGAGCTGGACAAACGATTTAATGACAAATTTCTCTATGGCCAGACATAAATTTGACTATGCCGCATATAAATTCCAAGCTTAAATACGAGTTAGCGATTTAAATGGATATCTCAGTTCTAGGGCAGCTCAAAATAGTCCGTTACATACAGGGTGGCGTACAATGATAAATCCAAATAACTTGTTTTTAATCAATGTATTCATTCAGTTTTTTATTGTATATAAAATATAAAATGCAATTTTACTTTATATAACTAATTGGTTTTGAAGACGATAGACCGTAAATGACCTACATCTGCTCAATCACGCATATGCGGCATCTGATCAGAAAATTATTCATTGTGTTTTAATGGACTAGTTAATTTAGTCAAGCCTTGATTTCAGTCAGTCTTGGTTTCGTTTTGTACGCCTCTTGCTTGGCATAACCCCATAAAAAAGTCTGATGCATTCAGGTCTGGTCAGGTGACCTTAGGAACCAGCAGAAAGTGGAGTTTCTGGATATTAATTTGTTTGGGAATTTTCGCTGGAGCTTCGCCAGTTACTCCAACTTGCTGGAACCAAATGCTGTTGAAACGGATATGGCTTCGGAACAGTTCTGAGCAGAGAAAACCCCTCGAACATCTTTGTCAATGGGGAGTAAAGTTTTCATGGCGAACATGTATTAAACGCGCTCTATGCCGATATTATGATACATGGTACAGCGCTTCAAAACAAAACGATTGCTTGATTTGGGTCACATCGTGCAGTTGAATGAAAATGCTTCAGCACAAAAAGTGCACGGCAATGAAATCGGTTGATGGCGGAGAATGATGCAACCAATACGCCGTTGTTAGCACAAAGTTTTGAGATAATAAATGATTCCCTGTCAATCCTATCAAATACTATGCACAACTTTTCTTATTGTCAATTCTAGCTTGACTACCTTTTCCTCAGGCTCACCATGATTCGATGACTGCCGTTTTCACTTGGAGTTGTCGTAATGTTATTTGTTCAACGGTTAGGTCGTAGACAATCGAGTATTCTGATTGAACTTGACTATTCCGATATTTTCGAGAATTGGTCCTCTTTGCCACTAAAATTACTAACGAAATTAAAATTGTGCGTTACAGTATTAGAACTGGAAACACACTTTTAGCCGTTTGGCTTGCGTATTCTCCTTTATCGAAGAATAGCCTAACATATGACATATTTTCTCTTCGCTGGTGTCCGTATTTGGCGCATGTTCATTATTGAGTCCAGCAATTACAAACCTGCCTGAGTAGTTTTTTGATTATATTTTAGCTTTCTAATGCCAGCTAGCGTATTCCGATTGAGTTCATACGCGCCCATACATATTATTAAAGTTAGTCTATTGGGGAAAAAATTGATTTATTTTTACCATACTTTGTATAATATTGAAGACAATTTGCATAAAGTTTAATTCAATGAAGGCAAAATGATAGGTAGACATAAGCAAAATTAAGCATCTTCCTGATATTTTGCTAAATTGCAATTGAATTTCTTGCCTGCCCAAACGGATGTGATGTCAATGTTCGCCTCATATTATTTCCCCTTCTAACATCCCACATGAAAGCTGGAGGCTCTACAATTGTATTTAAATAACATATCACTGCAAAAAGATTACATTCTCTTTTAACAAATGTCATTAAATTGAAAGCTTGCGGCATAAAACTAGAGTGACATAAAATTGTGATTTGTTTTTGCCTGTGGGCTATGAGTTTATACTGAAATATTGACATAGAGGTAATAAACATGTTTGTAAAATTTACCTATATACAGTATATTATATATTAACAGAATATTTTCTCCAGATTTGTTTGCCCAAACTGCAACGAAGACAGACAATGAAGTTAAATACCAGATTCATAAATTTCATCTCTCTCATGTTCGGAAACATGGCCGTTGACAAATTCCAAGGACTGATGTGTGCGTGGACGGAAAACGTTTCGACCCTGGATAATTGTTGGTTTATTAACTTTAAATATGTGTCAATAACATGATTGTGTTGACATTTTCTTTTAGACATTTTCTACATAATTTAACATGACACTTTATGTGATGATATCAAAGTTTTTTCCCCCACTCGCCACTACGTGTCGGTATTATTTAAAACTTAAATTTTTATATTTCTTTAGAGGAAAATGTTGTTTTTATACAAAATATACGGAGCACATTCCTAAATAGAAATTCACGGAGAAAAAAGAGACGAAAAGTTACGAAAATTACGACATCTAATTTATGTTGTATTGTGGGTTGAAGTTTCGGGGCAATGCAACAGAACGCGAGTTATAAGTCCCTCTGGAGAGAAGACACAAGACAATAGCGGAGAATATATAGTGACAGCGATAACAACATGTCAAAGTGATGCACAATTTTGTCAAAATAAACAACAACATTGGCGGCGCGATAGCGAGAGAGAAAGAGAAAGGGATATGGAGCAAACGTACGGGAACATAAAGCCAATGAGAGAGTGAGGGTGAATGATGTTTGACAACCTAAGTGCCTGTGAAAACGGCAATTTTTATGACAACGACCTGTCATTAAAATAAAAACAAGCTACATCTACATCTAAGGGCCCCCGCGCTCCTCATATCAAACACATGTAGTGCGTTTCTTACATCCTCGATGTTGTGTAGAAGAAAACATTTTGGTATTTTTTTTTTTATTCATGCCAAGGGCTATTTGGCGGGCTCATTGTCTTAAGTTACTGGGTGTTGTTCCGATGGTGATGGTGATGGCGTGTTGCTGGTGTCTAGGCGGCAGATATGGATACTTGACGACCATATATCGGGTGTTATTTTAGATGACAGCTAATAAAAGTAAATTAAACGTGTCACATTTTACGATTTGGTTTTCTTGACTTTTTTTCTTTCATTTTATTATGTGTTAAGTTTTCTCTACGATTCTAGAAGTATTCGTACCCTTATACCTTCCTTAGTATCCTCCCTCACGATAGCTGCTCCTAGCTGGTAAGACCTGTAAATCTGAAATGTATGAGAGGTTTAACAAAATTGCACAAAAGTACAAGAAAATGTTTAAGATCGTATTCCATTTCACAAGTCTATTTTGTTTTTATACTGTTGACATATTCTAAAATTTATTCGCTTTTTGCTTGCTTTTCTGGCGCTGTTTTTCTTTCTTCTTTTTTCCACTTCTCCCACAATTTTTTTTATGTTGATGCATCTTAATGCCTTGTCCATGATTGACCATGCTTTTTATGATAATTGGCCAGGATTTTTAGGGTCCATCTATCAGGTAGGCAAATGAACGCAGAGGGAATGACAGCTTTATGGCAAAATTGTAAACAGTCATTATTTAAATTTATACATTTTCTTTCTTCTACTCAAGGAAACAATTAAAAAATGTCACCATGATTGAGAAGTTAGAAGTATTAGGATAATCGTCTTTGTAATGAAGCTTGCAAGTCCTGTTCAAATTGAACAATTTAATATTTTAAGGTTGTAAAATTTTACCCATAAAAAATAAAGCTATATGTGGGGATGCTGGGTGGTGTTATAATAAAACTCAATTGTTGTTGTTAAAGCGGATATCCTTAAAACATTAGTCACGCTGTTGTAAAAGAATTGATTGAAACACCGGAAGTAAATAACACGGTTGACTACCTGTATTGGTATTCAATTTACTTGAAACATTAAAAGTAAGCGATTTTATTACAGGTGGCTATATTTGAAGGCTACGAACCTTCCAATCCACAAATAACTGTGAACGTTAACTAAAAACTGGGTCAAATTATCGGTTACCTATTTAGCGATGTTTTGTAGTACCAGCAAAAGCGAATTGTTTCATTTAGACTAGATTTAGAAATGGTTCCTTTCTTCCTCTGTAGCATTTATAGAATGAAGTGCAAAACCATTAATAAGGAAAAAAAGTCTGTCGATCGGTGCACGGAAATTAAAAATGTAGTGAGCACCAATGCTACAGAGCAAAGAGCATTTTAAATTTGTATGCAGAGAGTAAAAGAGCAATAATAAGTGTTGCTATACATTTTTTAAATTAAACAGCCAGTTTGATTTGGGGACGGAAACTGAGTTTTCTGCAAAAATTAAGACAAATTTTGAATACAGAAATGCCAAAAGAGTGCCAGACAAATTTGGAAAGAAATGGCTTTAGGACTTCTGAAGTTGACTGGCTGGCTGGTTGGATTGTAGACACAATAACTCATAAATTTTTTAGAAAACCTATTGCCCCCTTTTCACAGCGGGGAATATGGAGTGAATTATATTGACCGACCCTTTCTGGTGCCTCCAATATAAATTAACCGATACAATTAAGGCATCATTGGATTTGGCCACTGGGGAAGTTGTAGTATTTGATGAAACCAGACAATGTTAATACCAGGGACAAAATGCTGTAGCCATTGTACAAAATTGAAAAATATTACATTTTTTTAGACTTGCTTTAAGGAGTTGTATACTGTTCACCACAGTTGCTGGTATGCTAATTAATTTATCCCATTTATTTTATTAAGCGAAGAGGTATACATAAAGCAAATTCCCTTGCAATACACGAATGAGATATGGGAAAGCTACTCAGATTCAGTGATCCTGCACGCATCCTGTAATTAGACATACTTAACGGGACCTGCGGTTTAACGATGATTCCAAAAGTCTCAGTTTGATATGCATTTACAAGGCTTGTCGATTACTCAACTACTCGAAGTGTGAGTCGGATACATCAAAGTTTACGTTGCTCAGATAATAACATAATCGCTGAACCCGCGATTATGCGAACAGCAATAGCGTGTACTAACCATTGCGACACGATCGGTCACAAAGAGGAAAATGCTCAATAAGAATATCAGATAGAAGCCCACATGATATGATGTGCTATTATTATTTTCATACGAAAACAGAAGGTAGGTTGAAAAAACACTTTCAGATTGAAGGAAAAATATGTTTTTTTTACTATCCTGAAGAATTGCAATAGTCCTTATTAAATATAAGCTTCCAAATTTGGTACTTGAAATTTTGCGAATTTTGCTATTGCACTTCGCCACCAGCCACTTGGTGGTATACGTATTTACTGGTTTAAATGCTCTAAGTATAATTTTTTGCTTATTCCAAAATGTTAATAAAATGTTCAAAATAAATATAGTAATTTTGATGATAGTTTAGTACTACCAAAATTGCTGATTAGCATTAGTATTAGAAATAGTTTTTCAAAAGAAATCTAATATAACATTAATGTTTTGTATTTCATCCTCATTGTTGTTACCCTAATGATAGAGAAATCCTTATCTTGCTTCTACATACGTTCCTAAAACTCACTAAAAGGGCTACATTTCCCCACTCTATCGAAATTATTTTACCTTAAATTTGACCCTAATTTAAGCACAACTATTGATATCATTGTTATTAAGCCAAAATGGAAATGAAACTGAATTCATTAAGTCCCTTGCATGAATTTAGGATCGAGAAGACTCCTAAGTAATTAGCGGGCAAAATGTTAAGGATTCGTAACATGTACTGGAGAAGATTACAATAAAGGATTCTATGCATGTCAACACATTAAATGTGTGCGTATTCAGATGTGTACTTTAACATGGACAAAAGTTAATAATAAAAAAGAAACTAATTAAAGTACAACAAATGAATCATCCAATATCCAACCATTCATAGAACCTGACGCAAAACGTCTCTACACGTACGTTAGTGCGTGTATGGTCAAACAAATACCAACGCATATGGCACACAAACACTCTTTCCCATAAATATAGTATATGCAGAATAAATAATCAACCCACTAGCTACAGTAACATTAATAATAATTATTATTAGTAGATCCCTAAGAGTGTATAAATTATAGAGTAACCAACGCAAAATACTCATGCATATGTTAATATGTATTTGTAAATAAACACCTTTGTGTGCGTGGATGTAATGTTGTGCATAGCGTAGTACAATTGCGAGCCATATGTAATAATTACTAAACCACATGTGATTACTAAACCAAGCCCATTTAATAACCCTTTGCATACTTAGATGCCTCTCCGCACCCCATCCCACTTATAACACATATTAAGTAGCCCATCTACGTAAGTGGGGATT
>JAHXMU010000037.1:1890696-1902080 GCA_019455685.1 Philornis downsi
TAGCTAATACATTTGTAATGAAGCAAAGTGGTTTTAAAGTTCCAAGTTTTTAATAGAGTTGTGAAAATATTAGCAGTATCATAGTTTCTATGAAAGCTAAATACTAAGAAGATGACATCAGGATGAAATTTATAAATTTCCGTAGCGTGTACTAACCACGCAACTATCGTGTGTATTATAGTGGATTCGAGTTCGGATGTAATCATAAAGTCCCAGCCCCAGCGGCCATTAAGTACTTCCAGATTTCAATATAAATATTTCCATAACATCTTGAATTACGGAAAATGACGGCCGATCGTCAGATAAATTTCTGAAAAGAAACAATTTCTGAATTGATTCAATTATATTAGTTCGTTTACCTATCTATGTATTTTTATGTTCACTCTTTATATTCTCATAAAACCGAAAACTAAGATAGATAGCTAAAAAATAACCTAACAAAGATTTCGGTTTAACAGTACTGGAGTTCGTAAGAACCACACGGACATATATTTTCTGTATGGCTATGTGTTTTGCAAAGGCTTCTATAAGTGGCAAATTTCTTATAAAGGGGATTGTGGCCCCTGGTTCAGAATTTGAGAATTTGAACGTTTCTGAAAATTCAATTATAAGATTAAGAATCGACCTTTTGCAGGTTATTGAAAGAAAATCTACAACATCGTCTTGTGAAAAATTCAAAAAGCAAGATTCCGATAAGTTCACTACACTGGAGTGCGCAGACTCCGTGCTGCAGAATTCGAATTTGGTTTACCAGATTATAGTTTGTTACAGATTTCGGGTAAAAACGTATGATTTTTGCAGCTGTAGGAATGAACTCAGCTGATAGTGATTTAAATTTCGTCTTAATTAAAAAGAAAAAGACAAGAAATTGGATATTTTAAGAGAGTCTATATTGAGTACTTTGTATCCAGTTCAATCTGAAAAAATATTTGAGACTTGCCGAATGGAAGGAATCAGACTGAGCTACCGAATAAGAAACACATTTATATACCTATAAATAAATAAATAATATGTGACAGTTTGATTATCTTTGTAATCTCTAATCGGTTTTAAAAATAATTCAATTACTAAGCGATAGGTGGAGCCCACCCCCCTATGTTATGGTCTGTATGTATAAATCACTGTCTCACTGTTTAGTATACAACTAGACAGAGATAGATAAATATTTTAAAGACATTGTAACTATAATCACCGGCTTACCATGCTAACTGAAACTTTGTTCTTCTACATCACTGTGTTATTTTATTATTCATGGCACTCACTGTAAGTGTCATGACCGTATACACACAATATGGTTATTTGTGGACATTTATATGCAAATCCAAAGTATTTTTTAGTTAATATTATGATATATAAGCAGACATAAGCACACACAAAATTCTAACAAAGACATTAAATACTAGAATATATTAAGAAGGCATGAATTAAGTCCAATCTGATATTCTTCAACTCAATAGTTGTGCCGGATTGCTCTGATAATATTACCTATTACAGAATAACTTTAAACAGCTTAAATATAGTTTATAGTCTATACACTAAAAATATAAATGGCTACATCTTTTGTTTTCTTTTTGATGTATTAAATTGTTTCTGTATTGTATTAAACTGTTTCTATTCTTGTTCCATTTCAGCTTCGATGCCCGAGGCCGTTCGCTACACTTAGGCGTACCTTGGGCCGATGAGAATGTTTTCAAAAACAAAGCCCACTTTTATTATGACTCAAATCCTCCAGCTTTAAGGATTAAAAATATCCAGACCAGTGATGCGGGTCTGTATAAATGTCGTGTGGATTTTCATAAGTCACCAACGCGTAATTGGAGAATAAATGTTACTGTATTGGGTAAGTTTACTGACAACTCCAACAAATGAACAAGATCATATCACTGGTTGGTTTGGTTCTTGTTTTGTTTTCTATCCTTGGAAGTTTCACAAAGAATGAATATAAAAAATGAATACACTTGTATGATTGTTTATTTCCCTTTATTTCTGAGAGAGTCCCTTTTTTAAACGTTTTTTAGGTTCCAGAATTTATTATGATGGCTTCAGACTATAATGTTATAAATGATATTATGATATTGTTGTAAAAAATATTAAATAAACATTTAAATACGTAGTATTCAGGACGTCGTCATGAAAATACGTATATTAAGACAACACATGCAATATCCAAAATAACTTGAAGTTATTTCAAAAATGTCTGATTTTGTAGCAAAACAATATATATAACAATATATATATAGGTATATGTAAATACGAAATATTTTTTTTTTAATTGGAGCACATAACGCTGTATTTGCCATTGGATTGAATTCAGTCCATATTCGCCAAGCGTAATCGCTTGGCATAAAAAACTTTAGCTAAAAAAATATAATACATAACATAAGGTGAATTTTCAAATCTCGCGGACTACGTACATTCGACTTTCGCTTATTATTTTTTTCTTTATGTTGGTACCCTCGTCTCGAAGATATGTTGACAGTTTTATCCATATAGCACGTCTAGTTTGTTTGTGAGAGGCATAAATAAGACAAGTCTTTTGCGTGTTCAGTGATTTTCTGCAATCGAAAAAAATGGATGAAATAGGTTGCATCAAATTTTGTGTAAAAAATGCTATTAAGTGCGAAAAGTTGATCTATATAATTCGGCAATTGTGCTATTTGAGAATAAACGAGCGAATAAAATATTGAAGGTTCGTCGCAAATGCGCAAAACGTTTTAAAACTAAAGTTTTATTTGAGAATATGATAAGTATCTACAATTTTACAAATGGATATTACCGTAATTTGTATAATTATATAGACTACGTTTGCTGCCGGTAATAATATATGGTACAATCCAATCCCCTTGTCGAAACAATCCATCACACCACTATTCCTAGTGGAACATTCCGGTTCGGATATTACAATAGTCACTACTTTCCTTCATTTCCTTGCACATAACAATTTGCTGCCGGTAATGGATATCCCCTTCAGAGGATCTTACAAACACGTACACGAGTATATATTTCTCATTAACCATTTGTTTTGTGCTGCTACTAGCAGCATACTGATTAATGTATATGATTGGCATTATTGACAGTTTCCGAAAATATCATGGAGCAAATGGAATATATTAGAGTACATATAGAAAACTAGCATGGATATTTCTATATATACGATGTTACAACATTTATCAAGAATAATTCTTGGAATAATTATGTCTGAAGTAACCACCTGGATGGCGCAGTTGTAATTCGATGTTCTAAGGCGAGAGTTGATGCACATTTAGGAGCATGTAATAATATTTTTCTACTTTTTATCCACGCTACAAATTCCCTTTTCTGCTTTTCAGCCTCCGTTGATTAAAAAGCATTATGCTTCAGGAAAAAATTCGGATTTAGATTTTTGCATCCATTGAAAATTCTGTACCAGCTTCAGTAGTGCTTATCGACTCCCTTCCAGGAGTCTTCACAATAAAAGCTTTTCAATCCTGACATTTTCTCATTTGTTGAATAAATGCCTAAAAAGAGATTCTATCAAGTCTTCCTTAGAGTTAGTAGGCCGGATAGTTACATTATACGAAGTTCGGCGCTCGGAGTCTTACTAGTTGAATATTCTGTAATTTTGTTAATTTTCAATCTTATGTATTTAAAGACTTCAGTATATCATAAAAGTGTTTTACTTTTGAAGGGAAATATGGGTTTTATGGAACATCTAATGGTTTCTACCTAATTACTTACGTGCCCTAAAAACAATGCATCTTTTTATTCGTTGCTGATAGTTATATTCTATGCCCTTGTTCAGTGTGGTGAGCGACCTGTGATAATTACCACTACCCAAACAATTCGCTAGTGCAAGTTGTGTTTAGATTGGCGTTCTAATCATATACGATCGTTTTGTTTATTTACATAATGCTGAACAACACATATTTTGTTCATTAGAAACGACAACATTTTCAAGCTCAACACCACAACACCACATGCAAGTGTTGCAACACCCTTCTGTTTCTGTTTTTGGACATCCACTTTATTGTGGCATGTAAGGCTACGTCACAAACATTTTGTTCATACATAAATGTCGTCGCTGGTCGCAATAACACTGTGGTGTTTTTGGATTCCATTTCGATAACTTTTTTTAACTATGTCGAAAAACGAAATGCTTCCGTAAATATTAGCGCGCTGGCTTTAGCCATTTGATTGCTAGATCAGCGTAACTTGGCTTTTGCATTCTCAGGCTGCTAGTCAATCGATGAATATTAATTTATTTCTTCTAACGTTTTCTTTTACAACTTCTGTTCTTGCACAGCACTCCTGTACAAAAAACGTCCTTTAATTCCGATACTATCCGGCAACGCTATGTAACGGAATTTACTCTTCTTCACCCCGTTATTAGCTCATAAATCTTAAGGTTTCTTCTCGCCTTTAACTGGGGTTTTCTTTATTACATTTAGTTAAATACATCGTAATTTTGTTCTTTCCTTTTTATTACATCCTTATATTTAATAATTTATCTTAACTTTATTTTGTCACACAACCACCACTACAGATATACAGCAACATAAACCAATTTAATTTTTTTCTTCCTTTGTCCTCTTTTTCACTTCCATGTCCTGTGTCGTGTTGCTGCTTAGTACCGCCCACGCAACTGACAATACTCGATCATGATGGTGCGGCTGTTAGAGACCAAACAGCCGGTCCTTATTTGGAAGGTGACAGCATTAATTTAACATGTTTATCAAGCGGTGGTGTTCCACCGCCCCGTGTCTCCTGGTGGCGTGAACATGCCTTGGTCGATGATTCATTTCAAACATTACCAGATGGCACTGTGCGCAATGTGTTGCACTTGAAGAATATTTCACGCAAGGACCTCCTAACGGTGAGTAACGATTCCATACAATTTTTATACGTAACATAATGGAAACTCGAACATTGTATAAGAGTGAGTACCATATTATACCACACGTTTGTTTGTTGGTGTAAGCGTTATTTTATAAGTCTGATGATGGTCACAGTGGGTGTATGGGGTTTTTCCTACAAGGAAGCAGGTATTTGTGTGTGTGCCGCTAATGGTTTGCATCTCTTATCCTTAGTTAACGAACCATGCTAACAAAGAATATCAACATCTCGGCCTGAGGCACATTTAAGGTCAAACCACGAACGAACCTTGTACGAATTTTTTTTTTTTTCTCCGCTCGCTCTTCTTGTCCTGTACTATAATAAAATGAATAGCCATTTCTTATTCCTTCAACAATATGACTACAATACGACTGCCGCACTTACAAATAAAATCGCACACATACATATCCTTCAGTGTTGAGTCCTCACTTGCTGAACCTTCTTATTCTTTGTTGTTATTATTTTCAAAGCTTTTCTATTTAGTTCACGACGGTGAATGGATAAAGTATAGCTTGCAAAAGATTTCAAAAGTTTTATGCAATTTTTTCAGAAATGCGCTATAAATGGATGTTGGCAAACGATTTAATAGGAAAGTATTTGCTAAGGACAGCCTTCAAAGCACTTTTCTGCTCTTTGTGCTAACAGAGCGCGAAGGATATAAGACTACATAAACCACTTTGTTGAAATATCTTTGATATTTCAACAATTTGTATTTGTTAATTTTAATATACGTAGAGGCAGACAGATCTGACTTAGATTTTGGTGATAACAGATGAATTCAAAGCCGAAACCGAATCAAATTGTTACCGAAAACAAATGAGCGTCATATTCAGAATGATGAGGACAGGCTCATTAATTACGTAAACGTCCGGAATATGGCGAGTCTTGCCTACAACCAGTACAAAACTTCATTAGAATAGTCCAAAATATGCAAATCTTTTTTGTTTTTTAACAAAATAAATACAAAATTAGAGAGGTCTGAAGAAAGTTAAGAATTTAAATTCTTGTCTTGTCTAACTGAAAATGCAAATTGTTGTCCCCAACAGGCAAATTTTGTCTCGGCTAAGTTTATTGGCTGCATATCCCCCGAAATAGTTATGTCATACCAAAACAAACTTTAGGAGCGTCAAAACATCTCTAATTAAGCGTCAAAACATCTCTTCTGACAGTGACAAGGAATGCTGTATACTGGGCAACACTGTAGCTTATTGAAGAAGAAAAGTCAATGCTTGATTGTAAACAGAAAAGCGATCGAGAAATAAGCGGGAAATATTCATTGTAAAAAAGGCTCCTCTCCTGTAAGGACGCTGATCGAACTTTAATCATGGGTATACAATTCGTTCTACAATCATAAAGAGAACATTTCTACAAATGTCCGGTTCCTGGTTGCTAATTGTCGACAATGGCATAGCCGAAAGGTCCGGTATAGCAGTATAACAGCTTAAATTCGACGAAACTGCCATTGCTGATGGCTTGCCGCAGAGATTCATAAGGTCAGGATGGTGAGTTGGCCTAGCAATGACCATGCACAGTCTCCCACATGCGGTTTGGCTCAAAGAATGTTTGCACTATGATTGACATCTAAACGTATTAAGCCGCATATTGCAAAAAGGAGATAAAAGTGAAAGAAGTGAAGGACTGGGTCATGATAGTGCGATCTAAGACCCGCTTTCTGTACGCCGATATGGCAAAAATTGTATGAAGCCATTGGCACTGTTATTGCAAAATTTATGCATCTTCGTAGGATGACACCGAATTCAAATTTTTAAAGTTAGACAAAAATTGTTGCAAGTTATTTTACACTAAAATAATGCGGTAGTGTGAGGCGCTCACCTCAATAAAAGCCGTTCGATGATGGCGTCCGCTGATTATATAGACATCATTGATGGAAAACAACGAAGCTTCACTGCAGCCGTCTCAAATAGTGAAAAGAAATTGACAAATATTAAGTTAAGTTTTTTGTTTCAACGAACTAAATGTGCCCATGCACACCATTCCGTAAGCTGCATAAACGGTGACAAGTATAACTTTGGAAATGATGGATGATTTGGTTTACCTCAATCATGGCTCAGTCGCTAAGGTTGCAATTCCATGCTAGAAATTAGAACAAATTTGTTACTTGCCAACATTTGATGTCTATCGCAAAATCCAGGGTTACAACTCAAGTTGTAGGCTTTGAAATAAAAATAACTCATAAAATATAAGGACGCATCAGTATTACTGTCGGCTTTATGTGAGCATGGCGAGTGCTTTAGCCTTAGTTATGTCATTTGGTGCAGATGAAAGTCTTTCTCAAAGAACTTAACGTCTTGCATGAAGTGTCTTGTTGCTCATACTGTGCTCCAGTAAGTACAATTTTATGCTAGACGTACACCTTTTACTAGCTTTGTTCGAAAAAGTGTTCCCCTACTCCAAATCTAGTAAGCGTTGTAACAATTTTTTACCAGGCAGAAAGGTGTCCAAATGGAAAGAAACACGACTACAATTAATGATAACAATTAATTTTTCTTCCAATTTGTTCAGATTTTATTACTTCCGACGTAGGATGGAACGAAACTCATTTTGTCATTCCATTTGTAACAAATAACAAAGGCAGGTATCTAAACAATATCGGTCCAGTAAGATCTTGCTCATAAAATGACTCAATCCACCTCTAGAAAAATGGAAAGCTTTCAGAAAAATTTCTATAATTCTTCTTTCCGGTCATTAACCAAAAGAAATATGTAATAATATGTATGAGTAAGCAGGCCTAGTTATTGAACAAATAATGAAGAGTACACTTTTTCAAAAATTTTCTAATTCGACGCATAACGTATAAGAGTCCGTTTCTGACACGTCCACTTGTCAACCGATAGGCCGGTGAAACATCCTCTACACGATAAACCAAATGTGATGAAATCGGTCGATTAGGTGAACAACTTACTCACCTAATGACCAAATACAATTCTTATAAACAATAGTGCCAATCTTAATTTGTGTTTACCATAGTTGGAACAGTCCAATATAAACTTAAATAAATTATAAAATAATTCCATTATCGAATTCTTTTGAAAACTCCCGTTTCTGCTGGCAAAAAAAAAAAAAAAAAAAAAAAAAAAAAAAAAAAATAGAATAGCCGATATTTAAAAGCACCTCTTGAGAGGAATTTTTCATCCATAAAAAATTAAATCAAAAAGTCGTTCACTATATACAGGAATATATGATAATCATGCAGTGCCAGATTAGGGCTCAAGATTCCGGTGCTTCTGCTGAACCACTATCGGTATGTGTGGCCTAATGAAGATATCCTTTATTCCATAGGCATTTTCCACAATTGGTATTTTAGAGCGTGGTACTTTTTTGACTTCAAAATTGCCGGAATCGATAAAAGCAAAATTGATCATTACTGGCTGTTATAGTATCAAGACCATCAAGACCAGTCGTCTGGCATGAGCTTTCAGTTTTATCGAAGAAAAACTTATGGCGTATTTTCTCCTTGCTAGTGTTCATCTTTGATACCTGCTGACACAATACTAAGTCAATCAGTCACAATAGTGTCTGAGTAGTTTTTTGAGTACGAAATCGTATATTTCCAACGCCATCTAGAGTATGCCGGTCAACGCGAAATATTGGTTACTAAAGTCATTCATTGGAAAAATAATAGATTTCCTATTACTGTAGCCTATATTATCATTTATGCATTAATGAGGAAAAGTTATATATGTAAATAAACTACTATAGTTCATAAATATTTGTTGGGAATCACAATAAATGCGGTAAAATAAGATAAATAGACATACTATGTACGAGAAGGAAACTTTTTTGAAGCGATCAGTTATCTAATGATGTGTTGGTACATCATACGAACCACTGGGTCAGGTAGAAAATTAAGGCGCCAGTACTGCTTTGCGCCCGTCCCCTTATTTTTATTGTGAGTTTGGTTTTTGTTTCACACCCAATCACCCCCTGATCACTTCAATCATAAATCTCTCCGGAAAGGATTATCTCCTCCTACCCCTGAAACGACAAATCATCTGCGCTTTTACAAATCGACAATCCTATTTTCATAACCATAAAAAAGCCAGCAAGGTGTTGCCCACGTCTGTTATAAAATATGTATTTCAATATATTAAAATGTTGGGTTTTACGGTTTTGTACCTTTTAAATCACATTTTCGACGTTGAGGGGCAGAAAGCATGAATGTGCGTTTGAGTTTGTAAGTAGTCCACCATTTTATTTCAAAAGTGCTTCAAGGTGGCGGGGCATGAGTTACAGCAGCAGCATCATATTTAAGCGTTGCTAATTTATTTTACCGTTTGAATAGAAAAAATGCTTCCTTGCGTTTTTTGCTTTCTTCATTTCTCTATGGATTAGAAACCTAAACCGAGGAAAATGGAACACAATCGAGAAAGGCGGTCACTGAAATGACTCCTTACACAATTACAGTTGATAAATGTGAAAATTTTCGCAATGAACCGATGGTTTCTTTTATGTGATTTTTCATCTGCGCTCAATTTTCTTAACTTTTCATTTCCTTAAGAAGACAGTGTGTAAGTTTTAGCAATATCCTTGAAATGAAATTTATATCTTCTTATTTACAATCATTAACTTTGGCATTATTTTAAATAAGGTGTTTAAATTTACTTTTAATTTGTTGTTTTCTCGCGCTCTACTTTCGCCCTTCTGTGCAATGAACTGAAGGATTTCATTTTGGGCGATAGCCAGGAAAGATGAATTTGCAGATAGACATTGGTTGTTGTTTCTTTGGATACGTTTTTCAAAGTTTAATGAGAATTTATTAAGTTTGCCATTCAGCCAAAATTAGTAGCATTTATTTGTTTTATTGCGTTGATTTTGTAATTTTTGCATTGGCAATAGAACGGGGCTTGCCGCAAGTCAAAAGATTAATTTGATAAAGTTAATGTATCTGGAGCTAAATTGTATTACAAAAATTTGTGTTTAAATTAAGAGAGGAGAAATTTGCAGCTGAGAATTATTAGAGAACAAAGTATACCTAGATATTATACTTGATGAACTCTCGTCAAAGAGTTAACAATACACTTAATAAGCTTAAAGCAACAGAACATAGAAATCACTGTTTATTGAAGGGAATATATAAACAGCTATATTTTCGATGATTTTCCATAGTAACTACCTTAAGAACCCTCAGGTTCGGTATAAAAACCTTATGGTGCATATAATTGTTGGTTCAGACTTGGGACAACCACTTTATCAATTTGGAACAAGAGCCACCTCGATGAGTCTTGTAGATGCCTCCAGCAGTTATATAATCGACAAGTCTAGGAAATGCATCTCAAACTGACGTTCGAACCAGTAGTTTCCATTCAGTGAGCCAAAAAGTAGGAAGTGTGTAAGCTCACTAAATGGAGGGAGCTCCCTTCCTGTCACACCATTCATGGGATGGGCTCGCACTTGTTTCGTTTTTAATTACATCGGCATTCTTAAAAATTTGGTTTATTTAACTGCAGAAATTTCTTAAGAAACTCAATGATGTTTTCACATTGTTTCATTCCCAAATAATCATGATAATAAAATATCGTATAATTATATCTTAAGCCGAAGGAACAAACGACATTTATTGACACGGCAACAAGAGTAACACTCAGAAGTAAACTTTTAAACTGCTAAATATCTTTTGATCATATGTGTTTTTTTTTACTTTTTGAGTCGATTGAGCTGTGTCTGTGCGTCAGACCGTCAGGTAGGTACGATAAATCCTGTAAAACTAAAACTTAGAGCGGTTTAATCTTTCGTCAGATTGTAATAAAAGAATTAAAATAAGCAAGGTTAGCCCGTGGCTTCTGCAGCCACCAAAATAATTTGGCTAATATAATAAAATTTAATTATCCGTCTGTTTACGGTAATCTATATTTTTGTCCATTGTTTTACTTTGAAATTATCCCATACAAATGACCGGTTAAGCCATATATTCTTAGGATCATATCTTTTATGGAACTACAAGGCTAAGAGGTTAGTAGACTAGGTTATGAAGATGAAAATAGACTGTAATATAACGCCCTCTCTTTTCTCTGTAATTTCCAAATGAAAATAACATTGCAATTTCCATTCTAAATCCACCATTATTGAAATGGGCTCATCCACCTGCATTTCTTGTTTTATTTTTTAAATGTAAACATCTTGAAAACTTTTGGTCGATATCTATTTGGAGCCTATTACCAAAATTTCATAATCATTACTTCGAGTGTTTGTTCCGAACTACAATTAGTGCTTCAGTCAATGAATTGGGCACGAAAATTTGTGTGTTCCTGTAAGAAGAAAGTTCACCTTCCATATTCTGGATTCCAAACCTGCTCCTGTTTTGTAATTTAATATTTGTTGCTTTTCCACCTTCCGTGTATCGAGTATAAATTCCCTGCTGATATTTCTGCTCATTAGCATCCAGTTCCTGGTTTCCATATAAAATATTATTTCTATACTTTGTTGCATCCTACTGTTTCACAGCGGAAGTAACCGAATTAAATGACAAAGTATTATGCCGCTCGTTAACGGTT
>JAHXMU010000037.1:1922080-1938304 GCA_019455685.1 Philornis downsi
CACTTTTGTCAGTATGATCAATGAGTATTAGCAGTATACAGTGGAAGGTTTTGCAAAACTGTCGAAATGGCTTATTAAGAGTTCTCAACTGCTGCCAACTCAATACTTCGGACAGATTATTTACTGTAAGGGGATACAAAATCTTGCTTCCTAAGCTGGTTCCAACTCGGGATATTTTTATTATTCAAGTTGCAGATCAAGTTTGAAAACTGTAATCTTCAGTTACGCTAACCACCTTTTCGAACTCTAAATTCGGAGCTTTGACCGTCTAAAGGGAGCAATCATCCAGAAGTGGCCAGCTCCGGTTGGGAGGCTCTTATCTGTCCGCCTTATAGTCCGCGCCTGATACCAAGTGATAACTGCCTGTTTTGCTGATGAAAAATTTGCCGCGAGAGAAATTTGAGATAATAGACAGTCCCGGTTTGTCAACAATAGAGGCGAGTATTTCTATGAGAGAGGCTTAATGGGCAGTCTCCACAATTAATATAGATAATAAAGTAATCGAGCAAAATTGTATATAATTGAGTTAAATTGGATCATTGTAACAATGGTAAATAAAGCCTTCAATGTTGCGCCAAAAAATTAATTATTCTTACTACACCTTATATACATATATTTATTTTATTTTATTACAAAGACTGTATTGTAAGTTATAACAAGGTAAAGGAAAGATAGCTAAGTGTCATATTTTTATTTGCTGTAATGCCCCAAGACGTCATAAGGATTCTTCATAATTGTGTATCCTGCTCTATCGAACTGTGCCATATTTTTGTCAAATTTTGAAGGCGTTTTTTTCTACGACCACCACTCAGGCGACGGAATATTACAGAATACACAATAATGTAAATGGTAATCCATTGTATGGGCTTATATAAGCTTAGACTTGTACAAAATTTTAACGCTTGACCAACTTTGCGCCTGTCCAATTGTTCAAGGTTTCATATTTTACAGTCCTTTTAGTGGTGGGCAATTAAAATTTTGTCTATTTTAAAACTGAAGCTTAACAAGATAAAGTATTATTTAATAATATGAAATTAATACATTTAAATATCAGTGCGTACAAAATTAACGTTTTATTTGAATTTACAACATATTTTTTCAAAAATCTCCTACTGCGTGAGAAGATTTGAAGTGAGACGTTAATTATTTTCTTCTTTATGCATTTAAATTTAATGAGCGGATGGTAAAACAATAGCGCAAAATGAGTAAGGAGTAAAAAAGGCAAAAAAAAAAGAAACTAAGAGAATATTTGTCATAATGTTTCTCCTTGTAAGCTGTTTCGCCGAACAGTCATAAGACAAGAACACAGCGGCACGTTTTATTAAGTCGGGCCACATGAACTATGCTTAATTAATCAACACGTTTTTAATAAAGTAATATAAAATTATAAAATGTGCACACATTAAAGCCACCTCCTGGGGCGGTAGCTTTGTGGCAGGAAACTTTTTGGCATATGAAATAAAATCTCTGGATATTTGATATCTCTTCAGTTTTAACAATCTGCTTTTGCATAACATTCTGATCTCTGTTTTGGTTTTTCTCTTTACAGGTTTATACTTGCCAGGCCAGCAATGGGCATGTGGTGGCAGCCCTTACCAAAAAAGTCATATTGGATATGAACTGTAAGTACTGGCAGCAGCAGTGTTCTTGAGTTTGTAATTCGTAGAAATTACAAAAGATTAACAGCTTTTACATGTTTTTCCCCGCAAGCAATGAAACTAAGTGGCTTTCCTTTCATATTTTCGTTTGACCCTGGCGCTCTCTCTCTATCCCTCTCTATGAAGTTCCATGTTTCAGTGTAGTGGCAGCAGAACGCATTATGCCTGGTCCATGATGGCCTTTTCTGTGTTCATAAATATTGACTTCCCATTTTCTGTGTATTTTCCCTCCCTCTGTCTCTGGAGACCGTACTTCACTTTACCTTGCCGTTCAGGGCTTCGCCATTAATGTCATGTTTCATAACTTAAAACGGAAAACACACATTTAAATTTCATTATGCAAATATCCTGGATGGCCTTGTGCCACAAACTGGTTCATGTCGCCGTTTGCTCTTACGGTTGAATTTTTCATTACATTGTGAAGCACTGACGAAAAAAATTTAAATAAAAGAAACTGACTGACATTTGTCGGGTCTTATCTTAAGCGGATAATAACAAAGACGGTAGCGGTTAGTCAATTCTACGCTTAAACATTACGGAGACGCAGAAAAAAATTTCTTATTTAATCAATCATGAAAAGCGTTTAAGGGTAACATATATTGCTAGGAAACAAGAAGAGTACTTGTAAACAGTATTCCTTTGTTTTTTATTGACATTTAAAGTGCATTATCCATCTCTGAACTTCCCTAAAGTTGAAAGGAGAGCATCTCAACAAACACACAGACAGTTTATGTGTCGTTTTCGGAAACATTGCAAACAAATACTTATTACGTTTGGGTATTTTAAAAATTTATAAACTGTCGTTTACTTAATCATGATTAGGAAACGGTGAAAGTATTCATGAAATTTGAATGTAGCAATTATTTATATATGCTATGCTATATTCGTGAATGATTGTCTTTAAAATATACAATAACACTGTTGGTGTCAGGAAGTGTCGGCAAAAGAGCTGCTTTTAAACGTAAATGCAAATAACTACTCTAATCAGCAGCTCATGGCGCCCAAATGGTATTTAAAATATTCAAAAATATTTTCGTAAAATTATTCTATTTTATATTACTTAAAAGAAAAAAAGATGATGATTTAATGTTATGTTATTTTGAGCACATTGTGGATCATATTGCAAATTTTCTTGATAGTAGACAACATATGAAGTTAACAAATTATCCTCATATGTACAAAGTATCGTTTTACCAAATGTGTCTCAAGACTTTTTAGGTAGATTGATATCCGTCTGTTTGACTGACTGGCTACCGCAAATCTCTATGAAACTTCTTAAAGCTTTTCACAGTCCCTTCTGGTACCCCCCACACAAATTGATCGATCTTCAAAAACTTAATTCTTAGTCATTTTTATACTGTAGCGAACAGAGTTTTTGTACATTACGATAATCTGTAGTACGTGGTTATATATCCAAATATTTTTAACTTTATATCTTCGATTCAACCAAATATGGTCGAATTTGGTACACATTCATAATTCGATTAAATGTTGTCTAGAAATATAAGTAAACCACATACTGATATCTCCCACACAAATTAGCCTATTTCCAATGCCATCTCTGCAAGTCCTATTCTACGGCTAACCGTGCCCCTTCTCGTACTTTCCGTACAAGTGACCGATTTAACCCATGAATTCTTAGGTAATTATCTTTTACATGCAGGGTGTCCGTCGGGAAGGTACACTTTGTTTTGCCGCCATTTTGGTAAACATTAGTCTTGACAGTTCATATTTGGCAGTCGTGAAGTAGAGACGTGGCAAATTTATTATGGAAAAATATTCGATAAACCAATGTGTTTTAATTGTAAAAACATTTTATCAAAATCAATCATCGATAACCGTGACGATGAGAAAGTTACGTGAAATTTTTGAAAGAAACAACGTGCCAAAAAGACGCACTATTTATCGCGTAGTGAATGATTTCAAAGAAAGAGGGTCTATAGCTGATGAGGCCAAGCATGGACCACAACGTACTGCAAGGTCGGCTGAAAACATTATTGCTGCTCAAGAAAGTGTTCAAAACAATCCATCAACCTCAATTCGACGCCGTGCTCAGGCGTTTGATTTTCAAAAAACAACTTTGGCCACAATTTTGCACAAGGATTTGCATTCCATTTCCATTTAAGATTCAGTTGAGCTGAGAGAGAAAGAGAGAGAGAGTATGCCAATAGGATGTTACAGTTTGCCCATAACAACCCCGAGTTTCTTGAAAAAATCATAATGAGTGACGGGGCACATTTTCATTTGAATGGATTTTGTGTATAAACAGAAGAGTCGATTTTGGGCAATGGAAACCCTTCAAATTATTAATCAGTCAACTTTGCATCCACTAAAAGTCTGGTGTGCGATTTAGTTAGGAGGAATCATTGGACCTTACTTCTTTGAAACTGAAAACGGCGTAACGGTAATTGTCAATGTGGAGCGATATCGTGATATGATTGAAAACTTTTTAACGGCACAACTGCATACTTTGGGCTTGATAAACATGTGGTATCAACAAGACGGTGCCACATCTCATACAGCCAGGATTACAATGGAATTACGAGACCTGTTTTCACTACAAGTCATTTTAAGAAATGGTGATGTTGATTGGCCTCCACGGTCGCCCGATTTGACTGCTCCGGCCTGTAATGAAAAATGTGCCCAAAAGGGCTCGCATTTGTGACGCTAACAGAGGCGGACATTTATCTGATATTGTATTAAAAACATAATTACTGACATTAAATAAAACATTTATCAATATAATATCCATTCTCTTTCATTTAATCAAAAATCATAAACAAAGTAGTATACCTTCTCGACGGACACCCTGTAATTACACGAAATACATTCAAATACGGAAGACATTAAGCATTTGGTTGAGTAGATTCTCAAAATTAAAATGGACCAATTTGCCACGCTCTTTCTGGTACCTGCCACACAGATCGACCTATTTTCCGAAATTCAGTTTTATTTTTCCTGTAACTGCTAATTCTTAAACTGCTGGAATCTAAATTGTTCATTGAATTGCTTTGTAGTACCCAGTGAAGTTTGTGAATGAATACGGATACGGGATCATGATCATTCGAATACTTAGCATTCAAATTCACCGATTAAGTAAAGTTTAATTTTCCACTTGCAAATGTTGAAACGCAGACTGCAGGTGCTCACATTTTTGTCAAAGAACTTAATGTAATGATACCTCCCTCCCCGCCGTTTCTGATACCTCCCATAAAAATTACTTAGATTACTTATAGTTGAAGTTTTGGTCCCTTTGGTTTTGAACAATGTTCCTATTTCCGAGAAAGGCAAAAAGCCCCCTCTTGTACAGGGTTGCCCATATTCGACGGACCCATGTTTTTTAAAAAAAAATCAAAGAAAAAAATAAAAATTTGGCGGTTGGCAATCTTATTCATTTAATTTGTTCCAAGTAGATTTGTTTACATCAATTTTTGAATATGATATCTCTCAAATGGCCGCCTCTGGCGTTGATGGCGTATTGTGCCCTTTTTGCAGCATTTTCCATCGTTTTCGCCAACATTTCGGCCGGAATAGCGGCTATTTCTTCACGAACGTTGTCCTTGAGCTCTTCTACGGTCCTTGGCTTGTTAACGTAAACCTTTGACTTCAAATGTCCCCACAAGAAGAAGTCAGCGGGCGTCAAATCGGGCGAACGCGGTGGCCAGTCCAAATCACCACTTTTCGACAGCAAACGGCCCGGAAACAAATTCTTCAGAAAATCGATTGTTATGCGACTTGTGTGCGGTGGAGCGCCGTCTTGTTGAAACCAGAACTGCCTCATACGCTTTCGACGAATAATTGGCATCACAAAATTGGTCATCATGTCGCGATAACGCTCCTGGTTGATGGTAACAGCATGGCCATTTTCGTTTTGGAAGAAAAACGGACCAATGACCGTTTTCGCACTAACGCCGCACCAAACTATGACTTTTTCATCATGAAGAGGCAATTCTTGAATCTCCTGAGGATTTTCAGTGGCGTAAATACGGCAATTTTGCTTATTTACGGTTCCATTCAATGTGAAATTGGCTTCATCGGACATGATAATTTTGTTCCAAAATTGCTCGTCATCATCGGCCATTTCGATGACTCGTTGGGCCCATTCCAATCGACGAGGCTTGTCCGCAGGCAACAATCTTTGCGTCAATTGAATTTTGTACGGGAACAAATGCAAATCAACGCGAATAATCCGTTGTAAAGTGGACCGAGCCATGCCCAACTGCTGAGAACGGCGTTTTTGGGATGTTCTTGGGGACCTCTCAACACTGGCTCGTACGGCAGCGATATTCTCGGCCGATCGCCTTGGTCGACTTTTATTTGGCCTCTTCGGATTAGAAAGAGCCTCACCAGTCGAAAATTTTTCGTATAAACGCTTAATGGTGTTCTTAGAAGGCGCACTTCTCACATTTTTTAATATTTTAAAAGCACGTTGAGTTTTCACAATTGACTTCTTCTGTTGAATGTAAATTTCAACTATTTCAGAGCGCTCGCGTGGCGTGTATTGTTCCATGGTAAAAATCTGCTTGGACTGACGCTTCAAACGCGGTATGTCATTAAGCGGTCTGACATCTCTGTCAAAAGTTATGGCGTTGCCAGATGGGTCCGTCGAATATGGGCAACCCTGTACATTGAACCTAAAAGAAAATTATGTACTCCTTGATTGCACGTTGCCAACATACGGAGACTTTTTGACTTTTCTGAATATCGCATGAATTACCAGCAATTGATTTAGTGCTAACACTTCCAATTTGATATATTTTTCAAACAAAAAAAAAAAAAAAAAAAAAATCAATGTATGAAGATTCAACTAAACTTTAAATAAGTTACTTAGCTTGATTTTGTACAACAATCAAAACTTACCTTTAGGGTTCTACCACTTTGAAAAATGTTGTTATTCTGGGTGGAATTAGAAAACTGTTAAAATTATATTTGTGAATTAAATCGTTACCTTAACTTTTCACCTGAAACTGTTCTAGGGACATCCTAAAAGTTGTTTAACATTCGTCATGAAACGTGTGTTGACTATTAAAGACTGTTTTGAACGCTCTTAAAATGTGCTGGTCTTTTGCGTTATTTCGCTTTCATTAAGCCTGGCAGGAGACCTTGAAGTGGCTGTGCTATCCTCAAAACCGTCAAGAATACAAGCCATTAACCACATTTTTCCCAGTATTGTAACCCTCATTATATTATTTTCTTTCCTTTCTCGGTCGTATTGCCAACATCAGAAAATTAACAATTTTATACAATGGCGCAGCGTCGTATCGTTTTCAGTTTCGACAGCTCAGCTGGTCATCAAAATAATTAGCTGTTCATCATATGTCATGAATCCCAGTTCGTTCCTTAATGAGTTTCATTTCAAAATTTCTTGTTAACATTTCACGACAAAAACAAGAAGCTAGAAGGTGAACATTTTGCGCTGCCAACCGCTCTCATTCATTGTTTGTGTCCTGTGCAAAGAACATCGGAAAGGATTCCTACGAAGCCTTAGTAGGCGATAGTTGGGGTGCAGGCATACTACCTATATATACGAGTATACTACATGAGTAGGCCGCCAAGCATTACAAATTATTTGATCTTGACCTCCTTTCTTGTTTTTTGCTGTATTACAGCCTTAACGAAATTGTCCTAATGACTTTCGTTTAATGATGTTATCGTTTTGTTACTGACGACTTTTTGCCCGGCCAGTCATAGTCATGACAATGATGGCCAATGTTTTGAAAAGGCAATTATAATTTTATGTGTAAATGTTTATGACAGAATAGACCACAGCAAAAGGCAGATGCTCCAGTAGGTTGAGTTGGACCTTGTTGGTAGAAATTAATTAAAATACGTCAGCATTGTTCGTTTAATTGTTAGCGACACTTTGATTAAATAAGTTTGTGGCCGTTGTTTTTTTTTACCATAATTTGGCAATGGGTATAAGGTAATGTCAAAAACAGATAAGACTTTATTGGTATAACCTTACATTTAAAGTGCAGTTTAATACGTAATAAATTACAGCAATGGCGAATAGTTTACATTTGTGGCAATATGAATGAATGAATGTATGTTTCAGGTTGCCTTTTTTAAAAATTTGGTGTTTTCTTATAATTTCATATTTTCCTGTACATTAACTAAAGAGCCTTGAGGGTTACGACATTAAAACATAACTTACTTTAAGGAGGGGTTTTATATAATTTTTTGTCCCGCTTCTTTTGTCAGCTTAGCAACTGAAAATCTTTATGTAAACAAAGCAAAAACCTCCAGCGTCATTGATCCATATTCCCAACTTTATAACCTACTTTGAGGATAGCAACTATCGCAAGAATAACATAAAATACATAATACATTTTTAGGCTCAATTGATCATAACTTCTATACGTAATGTTAACGAGCTTTTGCGCGTTGAGACAAATTATTCAAATTCACGTTTGGTGTCCGGTGGAGCGAAGCCCCGTTTTCCTGGCTGGTTTAAAATTAATTATGCTCCACTGGAGGCTATAAATGTTGCTCTGAAGTTCAGCATACAATGTCTTCTGCTTTTCACAATTTTTTTTTGCTGTTGTTTTTGTGTTTTCTGTATGTTGTCTTTTTGTGCTCTTAGCTTAGCTTAGACTCTTCCAACTTTGTTCTCTTCAGTTTTTCTGTGGCAATTAAAACGTAAAGCGAACGTTTGAATTTCTTCAAGGCCGTCATAAATTAGTCTGGTGGCCAAAGAAAGGGTCCATACGGATGATATAATGGTATATGTAGGGCACTAAAGGTATCGTATTGTACTTTCACAATTGCATTTGTAATGCTTAATTACTTCTGCGTAGCAGCACGAATCAAGAGGGGACATTCGTCCAACATATTTTATTACGATTGCGTGTCAAAATTAAATTGACTTACCTGGAGTGGTTGCTATGCTCCCAAGAGGGTAGGATCATAGCCTTACACTGCAATTAGTGAAATGAATTGCTAAATGCGGGATAATATTACGAGTGGTTGGTGATGCAAGAAGGATTGGCTTTAGGGAAATTAGAACGTACAACTGTTATGGGATATAACTTAAACGGTTGACGTCGACCTAATCGATACAGAAATAGGTCCCATTACGTAATAAAAGAGATAGGGGAACATTTATAATATTTTTAGTGTGGTTGCATTACTTGATAAAGGTTTAAATAGCCTATTAAAAAATATGCAGTACACAGGAAAGTACAATTCTCGAAGCAGGCAGAATTTTGTACATATTTTGCAAGCATTAAAGATTATGAGAAACTGTGGCTTGCTTATATTTCAAAAAATTTAAAAAAGCATGGAATGTCACAGTTTTATTATACAGGGGTTTTTATAAGAATGATTATGCTCAAAACCAAAAAAAAAAATAAAAAAATAAAATAGAAGAAGCATGTTGGATTTGGACAAAATGCAAATTCTATGATTTACATTCATTGCGTGTTTGGGAAATACATATTGTGATATGATTTTATGAATGGTTGGAGAGGCAAAATGAATTGTTATTCGTGAATTGGCTGTCCAGATCATATGATATCGTATCTACAGACTTTTTCCTTTAGGGCAATGTAATGTCCAAATTCAACTCGGATAAACATCGAGTGCGTTGTAATGTGGGCAATGTGGGACTTGCGAATCAGTCTTTATCTTTATTAAAACCAAGAATTACTGGTTGTTGGCGTCGTCAAGCAAGCTAATACAGTATGAATTAATAAGACCAACCAAATGTATCGGCTAAAGCGTACCTATTCATATGTCCTAATTTCTTATTCCTGAACATTAACACAGATGTATTCTCATATTTATATTATACATATATTTCCGTTGGTAGGAAATTTCAGTGAAACTCATCTTAGGGGCGGTACACAATAAGGGATGGTACAAACAGTACAGTGTTATCGCGAATTAGAACCTCGGAATGGACCATGTTAGAAACAGTTACGGTTTGTCATGCGACACACAATGTATTATGTCATAAAATCACATTTAATCATTTTTATGTGCACTAATTGTTAACTTTTTTGCTGGTTTTCGTAGAGAAATATCCAAATAAAATGTTTCGCCAATATCCTGCATATATTTTGCATAAATGCGGGATTGCTTAATGTTCACATTTTTGCAAATAATGAAAGTTCGTAGAGTAGTATACCTCCAACATTAAGAAAAATAACAGCATTCTACCTCGCCTTTTTAATACCTATGAAATTGTAAAATATATTAGTAGTAGTAGTAGTAGTGGTAGTAGTAGTAGCAGTAGTATAATATAGTACAGTAGTGTATATATGTATGTATATGCATTATTTTCATCCGTGTTTCTATTTAAATAAAATTTCGTCCGCAAGTTGGTAAAAAGTGTAGAAGACATAAATATGTTTGAATCTAACGTATTGTAATAGATTCAATAATAATGGTAATAGATAACCGATAACGATACTTCTACCAATCTTTTGAGTACACTTTAACATACTTGCATTTCGCGTTTAAAAATGGAACAATTAAACAAAAAACAAAGTTCCTCGGATCTTATGAATGAGATATGGGAGAGATTCTCACATTCAGCGAGCACATTCTATTTTTAGACTTTTCGAGCATCACAGTTTTAGAAACATTTACAACTCTTTTTGATAACTCGACTGTTCAGACACATCGAGGTGATACATCGCATATGAGGAGTGAAACCTGGCTGTATCAGGGGTTGAACCTGCGATGATGCGAATGATAGGCTCGTGTACTTGGGCCACGGTCGGTATAAATTAGTTATCGAAATGTAATTTAAACGCAACGCCTTGTACTTGACCAGAAAATCGCAATCAGCCATTTGCGTGTGATCAATCGACGTAGCCTCATTCACCACATTTATGTGTAAACAATCCACGACAAAACACAGTTCAACTCGTGAACAATTTCAATGTGTCTGCTCGTAGCGAGATTCGCATATTGGAAAATGAGCTATGATTGTTGCCCTACAAAATACAAAAAGTACAAGCAAACTTGCAAATTTGGTCTTTTCTGACAAAAACAGTCAATGTCTTAGCGACTGCTACGGCATTTCTATATCCTTCTATATCATTGAAATACTCAGTTCATGGACTCAATTGGTCAAATCTTCAACGATTAGTATCAACGATGTAGCTCCATAATTCGTGGATTCACCTCTTGATCGCAATAACAGCTATTATTTATAATGATATAAATACATATTTCCGAATAAATTAAATACAAGGATACTTATGTCAGCACTACCTGCTTACCAGCACGGCTTTCAAAGCGAGCAGCGATTTACATTGAATCTTTTCAATATACTTAAGATCTTGTGTCCAGAGATATTTTTTAAGTTTAGGAAATGACCAGAAGTTACATCGTGCTAAATCATGCAATTGCTGGTTATAGAAAAAATATTAGTTAAGGTTTTGCAAAAAACTCACCAAAAGCCAATGCAGTGTAAGATTGGCGTCATTTGCATAGCTCTCAAATAAAAGTTCTCTTCAACAGCTTTCACCTGGCGGAAGAAACCCATAACGGTCACTAATAATACTATTAGTGAGTGACTTTGGCGCTGTCTTTTTGGTCTTGCTTCATATATGGCAAGATTGGTAGGATGTTGCGGGATCATAATCATAGATCCAAGTCTCACCTCCCTAAATGAGGTGTTTTATAGCATGTCGGTGGTCAGAAATGATCTCATTTCGAAACCGACTTTGAAGCTCGACTGTCGCTTGCATGATTCCGCGTTCAATCCCCAATAGTGTCACATATTACTTGAGTTGCGCACGGTGTATTGTGAGTGACATAAAGTTCATATTTTCATGACTTTTTGACTGGATTTTATAAAGAGCTCCCCAAATAAAATTGTTCACAAATATTATACTGATATCCTGCATATTTTTTTGCAGTAAGTGTTTAAAATACATAAATATTAAAATTTTATGTGTCTCCGCGCAAATAAAGTTGGAATATAGGGGAAGATATGTCCACAGCTACTCATGATGCAAAAACGGTCAACTTTTTAGTGTACAGTTTTTGGGATACATTTTTGTATATGTGATACTGTGAGGACGTTTCCAAAACCAACCGGCCTGACGTAAATATGATGCCAGTAGTTTGAAAAAAATAAAACACTTTGGTGAAAAGTAGCAACCTTATTAAACATATGGCGCCACGTTGTTTAGTATTTTTATTTGTGTAATCAAAAGTAAACAATCTCAGTGAATTTGTAAAAAAACACAGAAAACATTGGTCAGCGTTATGTAATTCAATATACTCATTTGAAAGACCTCAGCCCAACTAATATTAAAGTCGAGCTGGATTCTTCTGAGGTGTCCACGCCAGATACGATTAAAAAAAATCCACAAAATAGTATTGGATAATCGTCCGCTGAAGGTGCGTGAGCTAGCTGAAATGATAGGTATTTTAAAAAGTGCTATACTCGTACATCGTATATTGAGTGAAGATTTGAAGATGAAAAATCTGAGTACAAGACGGCTGCCGCGCTTGCTTTCAATAGAGCAAAAACAGCGTCGTGAAGATTTATAACCATGGATGAGACGCGGGTCCATTACTTCACACCTGAGACAAAGGAACAGTCAAAGCAGTGAATTTGAGTGAGAGAATCGTGAATCCAAAGAAGGCGAAGGCGGTTTCATCTGCAAGCAAGATCATGGCGTCTATTTTTTGGGAATCGCGCAGTATTCTTATTTTTTTTTTATTATCTTTAGAAAGGAAAAATCATCAGCGGCGAATATTATGCTGTTATTATTATTGTTTCATCAAGACCACGCTCTAATTTGCACATCCACTATTAAAATTAAAGTTCATATTGCTTCATCACCCGCCTTATTCGCCAGATTTAGCTCCCATGGACTATTTTCTATTTCCAAACTTGGAAAAATGACTGGGTGGTAAACGATTTCTCAATAATGAAGAAGTTGAGTCTGCGGTTGATGACTGTTTTAAGGAGTTTAACAGTTCTTACTATAAACAGACATAAAGCTATTGAATATCGCTTTAGAAAGTGTATCGATTATTTAAAGAATAGAGAAAATCGTTTTCGACTTTTTGTGTCTTCTTCTTCCTCTTGGAACCGTCCTCGTACATTTACATATTACATTGCTTATATTTTGAGTTTGTGTTGTCAAAATAATATTAAAATTACTCTATGAACATTTTCAACAACATTTTCATGTTCAACAAAGTTATAATTGAAGCCAACGCGTGGGATCGTCGGTTAATTAATTAATGTAATTAATTAATTACTTACAGCTTAATGGCTAAGTATTTTTATCTGACTTTTTGGATATGTTAAGCTGAATATGTACACTCTGATCTCACAAAAAGTTTAAAGCCTCTTTTTTGTGTAATTACATCTAAATCAGAGAAAGTAAATGTTTTCAAAAACGATAAAAATTCGAAAGCAGTCTTAGGCGTTTTAGGGCGATGAGCTTAGGAGATTTTACCTGGTTTGATTTGAGCACTTAAACGTAATTAATTTCAGCCATTTTCATTATTTTTTTGGTTTTTGTGCGAAATATGACGTTCATTATTTTCATAATGTATAGGAAGTAGGTGTGCTTGTGGACAAAAAGGGATTTTATTTTGTATACATATGTTTCAGTTTAAACATAAATTATAGTTTCAAAATCTTAACTTAATTCCTAATAATTAATGCTGCTCCTTATATGAAAATATTCGACTGTGCGGCGGATATCTCGATGTGTCTGACGAGCACTTCGAGTAATTAACAAACCTGGTGAATGCTTCCCAAACTGTAGCGTTCGGAATCGTTCTTAATCTGTAATTACCTTTAACTGAGTCTAAACATAGAATAAGTGTAGGCTCACTGGATGTGACAAGCTCTTCTATATCTCACTCATGGGATGCAAGGGAATTTGTTTTTCGAAAAAAAAAGATGTTACCAATCGGGTTTTGTCGCATTCAGAACATCTTTCGAATTGGAGTTGATTGTGCCATTTCATGTGTAAACATCACCATCAGTGCCCATAATTATTAATATATGATTTGATTTTCATCGGTGTAGGATGCGAGTTGTCCGGAGAGTTTTTCTTCTTCAACACTTGTAAACGCTTCCTTTCGACATAGTCTATTCAACGAAGGTGCTCTATAACATTAAAACATCCGAAACCATATTAACATTTTTGACAAGTATCATAAAGTCATATTTTATTGAATTGTGTAACGATTTTATTTAGACTTTATCAAATTTACACTTTGCCTGTCTTTTTCGCAAATTTCTGTAATTGAAACTCCATTACACACAAGAATAATCCTTGCTAAGTTATAAATAAATACTTGTCTTCTCCGTTAATTTTGACGTTATCGTTTAATAAGTTCAGCCCTCATAATTATGAGTCATGAGAAGATGTTTTAATAGGTTTGATGTAAATGATGACCATTTGTAACTGACCATATTATATAAGAGAACTGTCGGAGAAAACACATATTCCTAGGTAAATTACCTCATATATTTCATTATGTTCAATGAAAACATTGAAATTCATGTCTTTGTAAAAGGAGCCTTTAACACATGTCAAAAACAAAATGTTAAACAGGGACTTCATTAACACATTTCCGTTAGCTTTGCCGTTAAACAAGAAAACAAGTAGACACCACAACTGCATAGGGATGTATGAACAATAATGCACCCTTCTCTAAGTGCAATTTTATGCTTCTGCTTCTGCTCTCAGTGATCCTTTTGATTAACGATAGTGTGGTGGTGATGGTACGTGTGTGTTTCATTGAAATGCTTGCGAAGGGAGAAATCAAATATATTTCCACACAAACACAACAAATAAAGTTATGAACTTTATGACGGTCTCCGTTCAGCAATTAACAATAAAAACAATAAGCCACAATAGAATGAAGGCGATGATGATGTGATTATCACAATAACAGCAATTTCAGTTCTTCATGTGTGGGAGCATTTCTAAAGGACAACGAACAACCGCACACTGAGGATGACGTATAACAAGGAGGAAATAACAATTGTAAGAAGTTTTCTTTGTTCGCTGTTAAAGGAAGGAAGTGAAAGTATATGATAGCAACATGTTCAATGGTGACACCCATTCATTTGGGCACAACAACACGGCAACAAACTAAGCAGAACCTTAGAAGCGTACAGATTCATAATTACAGAGACACGTGTTTTTAAATACTTCTCGCACTATTGTAATTGCCAAAACGTGTTCCTATTAATAGTATTAGCAGAGCAACCCCTATTGCACATCACCAGCACTACAGCATACATAACGGGGCCTTTGACGACAAACGGCCACTAAAGCCTGCTTTTAGGGGTGAAAACGTGAAACCGTATGAAAAAGGGAGCAAGAGAATTCATCGAAAATAATTCGTGCCGGTTAAATGAATGAAACCATAAAAAACGTGGAAATATTAATTAGACAAATGATGTTTATTTTTATTTTATTTATAAACAGCTAGAGAAAGGAGGTGAGAGCGGTAATGGGAGGGAGTGCTCACCCCCACCAAGCCTTTTTTATGCTTACACAAATATTTGAATTTTTTTTAGCTGGTGATATCCATTTTCACTTTTTACTGCCCGTTTTGTGACGTCTTTATTCATTAACACAAATTTTTGCTTAAAACCTCATTAGTGCTTGTTTTGCGGCAACAAGGATCCAGATATCCTGTGTGTGTGTGTGTTATTAACTATGGTGACGGAGGGTTTTCTACTACCACACTTCTATAGTTATTAAGTAACTACAAGGGCGATGCTTTTATTACATAACTGAATGTTTAATTAGTCCAATAAAAGTGTAGATTAAGTTATTATGTTACATTTTCAGGAATTTGAAAAAAGGACATCTAATCAGCGATAAGATTAGAAAATATGAAAAATTAATTAAAAAAAAAGTGCGAGAATAGTTGAACGCTTCGATGCTGGAGTAAATAACTGTTGAAATGAGGGAAAAGGAACAATCAAGGCAATTTAGATTTCTGTGAAGGCTCATTAAGTTAATGTTAAGAGGGTTTTCAAGTAATAAATCCCATTAGTCCAGCTACTCCAATCAGATCTAGTCTTATTGCTGATTCGATAGGTGGAAACGATTATATGCTTCGATTTTATGGAAAATTGTGCGAGAAATATATTCTATCAATAAAAAGTGCCAATTAAACACAAAATAATTATTATTGACTAGCTGACCCGGCCAACGTTGTTTTGCCTTCAAAATGTTAATGTGGTAAAAAAATTAATTGCAAAAATCTCATCTCCAACGCCATTTATCACTTCAAATAAAACCTTTTAAACCTTCCGAAATACTCTACCAATAATTTAAGACCAAAATGAGCCAAATCGGTCCAACCGTTCTCGAGCTTTAACGAGACTAACGCACAGTAATTGATTTTTATATATATATATATTATATATAATATATAATCTATATAAATAAAAATCAAATGCCGTTCGTTGGTAAGGACATCAGTTGAGAACGGCTGGACCGAATTGAATAATTTTTTTTTTAAATGTTCGTCGTAGTCCAACTTAGGTTTTTATGGAAACAAAAATTTACCACGCCCGCTTTCACGCCCACTTTTTTCGATTTATCTAAAATTG
>JAHXMU010000037.1:1948304-1985216 GCA_019455685.1 Philornis downsi
TTCACTTAAATCGTGTAAACCGTGTTCATGCCGATACAAACGTCGTGTAGTAATCACTGATTTATTGTTTTCGTAATACGCTCGGACACAAAATGCACGCTGCACTCCCGTGTACGGCTCCATGGCGACTAAATTTCCAGGAAGCGGCGCAGCGAACAACATATCCCCCCGCCACCCCGCGCCGCGTGTTACCGAGAAATTGAAGAATTAAATCGCCAACACTCATATGGCCCACCCTGTATTTATAATGATGTATACGATTTAGAAATCACCTTTTTATGGTACTGATAGGGAAACAGCAATTCGAAGACAATGATTTTGAAGTAAAATAGGCTATAAGTGTGTAGAATAGGACAATAAAAATATTGATAGTAAAGTTATAAAGTTGCTAAAAACTATTGTTGAAAATGGATTTATGTGAGAATATTTTTAAAGTTTCTCACAGTCTATCATTTAAATATACCTTTACATCTAACCCCACATTGCCTCTTGTCAGGACACAAATAATTACAAAATTTAGGACACTTTTTATCATTCCAGTTGTTTTTTTCCTTGAGCACAAGTCTTATTATAAAGTTGTACCTCTTATTTATATTTAATACCGATATTATTGTATGATAAGATAATTTATGACTGTTGGGAAATAACCGAAAAGGCTTCAATTTGCTTCGAAACGACACGTGTTGCAAACTTACTGACTCATTACTCTATTTGCACAGATAAATTATTGCTATGATGCATTTTAAATATTCGTCAAATCTGCCACTGAAGGTCTGGCATAGTACTGTAACTTGCTTTCCTACTGCCTACTTTTCGAATGATATATATTAATAATTTACAGCATACTTTTTGGAAATGTGTTTTGTTTGAAAACAAGGTCATGGCGTTTGCGAAACATTTTCCTTCTCTCAGAATAATGGCTTCCAAATCTTTGTTTGCCATGATGCACAATTTGAATGGTTATCCCATTTTATCTTAAAGCTAGAAAAAGTAATTTATCTTATCCTAACACAAATGGTTCAAAGGTTTCGACATATTATAACTTTTTTCGTTTCTCTCTCACACCCCTCATCTCAACCTGCATAAGAAGAATGAAAGCTAGAGATAAAATGAGGAAATAGGTATTCAGGTGTACAAAAGTCATTTTCATCTCTAAATGAGACTAAGGTAAATTACAGAGGAAGTGGGATGAAGGAAAAACAGAAATGGAAATGAGATATTTGAAACGGAACAAATGTATGTAAAACATTTTTAAGATACAAACAGATTAACACAGATCAAAAGATAAGATGCAATACAACTACTCTAAAAACTACTACTGCAACAAATGTAAAGGCCAAAGGACTTTTAGATTAAGAAATCGTACGGAAAAACGTAAATGCAATGAAATACTACCGGCAATTGTAGAGGGAATGATAAAGAGGAAACAACTTTTTGTTTCTGCTAAACAGAGAAGGATGGGAAATTAAGGACATCATAATAATTACTACAATTATTCTGTACATTCATTTCAGTGCCTCCTTTGAGTTTGCTATTGCAGGGCTTAAATCATGCCTTGGTAGCGGGCACAAGAACTCATGTGACTTGCACAGCAGTTGGAGCACGGCCACCTCCTCAGATTATCTGGTCCAAAGGAGGACAAGTATTGAAGGGTGCCACGCAATCGGTAAGTTACAAACACATTGTCTCGACTACACAAAAGAAACACATATTTTTAATTTTCATATTTGTCTATTACAGACTTCCACCGATGGCAACACTACTGTTTCGGAATTAATTTTAATACCCGTCCCTGAGGATAACGAACGTCAAGTGCAGTGCTCGATTTCTTTGAATCCCCAAATGACTTCTCAACATTTGCCCGAGGGTCACACCACTGTGACCACGGTGATGGGGAATGGTAATACTGGGCTGTTTCTAAAGGATTCAAGGGTGTTGAATGTGACACGTAAGTTCATCGCTAAATCATAATCCTACGAGATTACAAAAGCATGAGAAAAAATATAATTTATTATTTGTGTGAATCAGCTTCTTACTTAGTAATGATTTCATGATGACAATTTGTATTCTCTCGTTACAGATGCTCCTATTGTCGCCTTGAGTTTGGGCGCTCCTTTGGATCCTAATAATTTGCTGAAAGGCTCAGATGTTTATTTGGAGTGTGAAGTTAAAGCTAATCCTGGCATAACCAAAGTGGAGTGGTACCATAGTGTAAGTACCGTCATATACACAAATCAGAGTACTCGTAATAGTTGTAGGGAAGGTGAGTAAAGTGAAATAAAATACGAAGGTGAAGAACTGAAATTTAAGAACAATATTTAAATGCAAATCGAATTGACTGTTTAAACTATGTTTCTCACATTGTATGAGTTTGCGAGCAGATGCCCCCTTCCGATCCGCGAAAAGCAACTTTTCTGTATGACTTGTTGTTCACTGATAATGTACTTATATTTAAAATGTAGATATGTGCCATTTGTAATCGTTTCAAGTAGCCAGTTTGTTTTGACCAAATGTGTTTCATGACTTTTTAAGTATGTTCGTCAGTCCGGCTGGCTGGCAGACTGACTGGCAGTCAGACACTACAACTTCCGTAAATTTTTATCTTAAAACTTGTCGCAGCCTAATATGTAACCTACCATATTTGCTGATTGTAAATACACATTGATCGTTTGGTTCAGTCTGAACAAATCAATCGGTAAATCTTGCTTTTCTTGGCACCTTCCATATAAATTATGGACATAACCTATGTATTATTAATTTCATATCCAATGTAAACATGCATTTCGCGTTTGGTGAAGTAGGATCTAAGATAAAAAACGGAGCGCATCACCACAGTCTGTCACACAAATTGACCAATCTTCCAAAATTGAATTTTTTTCTCTATTATTTCTATTTAGTAGGTCAGATTTTTGTTCTTTGAACAGGTTTACAATTCCCTATAAAATTGAGAAAATTTAATGAAGTAACAACACTTCTTCTGACCGATTTAACACATATACTCTTAACTTTATATCTTTCAAGCAATTGTACTAAATTCTATAAAATATTCCGCACATATACCTTTTGCTAAATTATATTTTGACTACAATAACGAGGGGCATTTTCATACCCCTTCTAGCTCATCTCATACAAATCGTTCAATTTATCGAAAATTAATTTTTCCATTGTAATACCTAATTCGTGGAGTGCAGTTACTCAAATTATTGTCAGTGCGTTACATTATAATGTTTGGTAATAATTTGAAATAAAAATCGACGGGATAACTCAGGTAAAATCACCGATTTGGCAAAATTCAGTGGTCCATGTCTATTTTCTAAATGCAGGCCTTCAAAAAGTTATAATATGTCTTCTTTTTTATGTTTTAATTCAAAGCATTTTCTTTTTTTTTGATAAGAATCAGCGATTTGGCAACACTTATGCTTTCCGACAACACTTACGTACCTAACCAAAAGAACTTTGGTTAAAAGTATATGTAAGCCAGCTCACCTGCCTACAATTTTTGCACTAGTCTGAGTTACTTTTCGTTTAAACATTATTTGGCAACATCATACTTTGAATGTTCTCGAAAGAAGTAAACATAAAAAATAAAATAAGCGTAATTTTGCTATTTAAAATCGGATTTTTTCTCCAAATCAAATCAGTTTTTGCTTCGATCAATGTTTAACCCCTGATTAGCTGTCGATCATTTTGTTTATAAAAATTAGATGTTAATCAATGTTGTTTTTTGTAAAAGGTTAAATTGCCCAATTTGTAAAAGTCGAATTAGAAGGGGTGAAAAATTGTGTTTCCAAGAATTGAACGCAGATCAACTATTTTTATAAAAAAAGATGTCAGCTAATATATCAATACTATAAGATTAACAATTACTATGTATGTATATATATGTATATATAAGTATTTATGTAAGAGGTGTAAAAAAAAAACTTAATGCTGATAATCCTGATACTTATTGTAATTTTTTCATTAATTTTCTTTATTGAATCTTTCTTTTGAAATTTACAATAAGTATACAAATCCTAATCCTATCTTAAACTAAAGTATCCTGCCATTGCCAGATCTTATTTTTGGTGAGCCGAACTTTTTATCACCGGATCAAGTCTAGCGTGTCCTTTCTTCTTAGCCGTATGTGACCGGGAAAATATTGAAGGCTTTGAACGAGTGGGTTTGAGTGGGAGGACAACTTCGATATATATGACCTGCCTAATCTTCTTATTTCCTCGGAAATATAAGGAATGATTAAATCCTTGTGCATGTTTTCATTCCTAATATACCATGGGGCACCACAAATTTGGCGCAGTATTATTGATTGTCTTCTCTGTAGCTTATTTATGTTAGAAGCCGATGCCGTTCCCCACAACTGGATGTCGTATGTCCATATTGGCTTCAAAATGGTTTTTTAGATGATGATTTTATTTTCCAAACTGAGAGTAGACTGGGAGCCAATAAGCCAGTGGAGTTGAGCCATTTTTAATTTCAATTGTATGATTTTTGAGTCAATGTGATTTTTCCAGGTGAGACGTCGGTCAAGGTGAATACCCAAATATTTCACATGGTTATGAACGGGTATGGTACTACCGTGAATAGTGAGGGCTGGGCAATTGTTCTGTCTAAGAGAGAATGTAACCTGTACACTCTTAGTGGCATTTACTTTTATCTTCCACTTTTCGAGCCAAGATTCTAATGTGTGTATATGAGACTGCAGTTGTCTAGAAGCCATTAATGGGCAAGTGCTAATGCTCATGAATGCAGTGTCATCAGCGAAGGTTGAGGTTTGAATTTGGAAATGCACAGGCATGTCAGAGGTGTAGATGGTATATAGTATAGGGCCTAGTATACTGCCCTGCTGAACTCCTGCTGAAACTTTTCTTTGAGTTGAAACAGATTCTTTCGATTTTACTACAAAAGATTGATCCTTCAGATAGCTCTCCAGGAGTTTATGGGTATTTGCCGGTAGAAAATAGACTATTTTGTGAATAAGGCCTTCATGCCACACTTTATCAAAGGCTTGGGAGATGTCTATAAAGAGAGCTGAGCAATATTTCCGATCTTCGAATGTTTTTCTGGTCTGGGTTACTATACGGTGTACTTGTTCTGTCGTTCCATGACCCTTGCGAAACCCAAACTGGGTATTACATGGTTTGCTTCAATATGGGGGTACAACATTTGGAGAAAGATCTTTTCAAACAGTTTAGATAAAATAGAGAGTAAACTTATGGGTCGATAGTATGTAATTTGTGACAGTTCCTTTCCAGGTTTTGGGATCATTATTTTTTCAGACAGCTTCCATGATCGAGGGAAGGATCCAATTCGAAGTACAGCATTAAATATAAATAAAACTAATTTGAGGGTATTGTGGGGGAGTTCTGAAATCATTTTCGCTGTTATTTTATCGTTTCCAGGAAATTTATTCATTTTCAACGAGAGAACATTTTTCTTTAAGGGCGATAGACTTATTTTCATGGGATTTGTGACCGTTGGGCTAATGATCGTTGGATTCACACGAGAGATTGTATTGTTAGGAGTATTGTCATGGATACTTATTGTTGTGGTAATTATTATCGGTAGCTTATTGAGTTATGTCAAAGAAAACATGACAGGCGCTGGGTGTTCTGTAAGAACCGTTAACCGAATACTTATTTCAATTCAAAAAATTGATTGAAAAATCATTCTCAAGGGATTAAGTAAGTCGACTATTTTATATTCAGAGAGCAAAATTATTTTTATAGAAGCAATGGCCAGAAATCTGCCTTTATAAAGAATATAAGAAATCGATTGGCATTTTATTAATGGAAAGAATTGGTAGGTATCTGATATACAGGTTGACTGATGAACGTTAAGATACTCAAATAACTTGTTTTAATTTATGTAAATTACTTCACCAAATTTATTTGAAAAATAGTACATTTTAGCATTTGAATGTATTAAATCATCCAAATATGTAGATTTTACTTTAGAAGCCTCCTGTTTCCAATACTCCCATAAGAAAAAAAATCAGGTGCAGGTACAAAGTCAGGAGACCACAGGTATTAATAGAAAATTGCGGTCCTGCAAATCGGCTTATTAGATAATTTCAATTGTAACAGGCCTAGCTATATGACAATTTGTATCATATTGTTTCAAGTAAACAGATCATCTTTCGGCGTAGTTTCGAAAAGAAAACCACTATAATTAACATCTTGGTAGCAGCACTCATCAGTTAGTTTGTGGCTTTAAAATTTATTTTTATAGAAAATTTATTTTTATAGAAAACATTTTTGTGAAAGCAATTTCCATTGAAAAAATTAAATTTTGTAGTAACAAATTTTTGCAAAGTGAACGAACACCAGCGAGTTGTTTTTAACTATGAAGGCTGGCTAGAACTGTTCGGCGATTGCATTTATTTAGGTAATATTAGTCGAAACCCTTTTCTACGGCAGCTAGTGAGACTAGAAAGAATAGATTCACTTATGCAAACACCTGACGTTGGCGGAGATCAAATTTATTAGAAAGTTTAGGAAAATATCGAAAAGGTAATTTTTTGAGATGCGTATTTAACCCTTCAATAAACATATTTTTAAACACGTGTAAATGTCGCCAATCTGTACCACATGTAATTCATCGTCAGAAAATATGATATAACAATGTTGGTATTTTTTTTTTTTGTTTTTGTTTTGGCACAAAATATTATTTCCTTTTATTTTCTATTTACCACGTTCGCAATTTTGTACAGTTCCTTAAAAAAAAGCGAGTTAAAATGAGTCTTTACCGTAGATATCAATTACTGAATAAATGGCAACAATTTGATTTTTTCGACGCATTTGTTCGGTTTTCTTCCTGTCGACAGGGATTCTTTATTTTCCGGTACTAGCAAAGACACATCGTGATCGAGCTACCCAAACTTGAGCTGTTGAGGTCGTAAATAAATTGGTCAACTTGCCTCTTTCAAATTAAGTTATGGGACATTTATTTCTCGATATCTTCTGCGACTCATTATTTGAGGCTCCTGCTTACATAGATACCACACCAAATTCCCTTGTATCCCATAAATTGAATATGGGAGACCTTCTCATATTCAGTGAGTTTATAAGCTAAAAGTATGTTAAAATTCGTGAAAATTCATTTTCCTTCGCTTTGGTGTTGCTTTGGAAATCAACACAAATCGAATAAAATTATTGCGATTATTTTTACCTTCAATGCGGCATACTTTTAGGATGACCAGGCCTTCTTTACCGTTTAGTAATTATTCCTTTGTTAATACCTTTTTTTTACAATGGCTACAATGTCGAAGCAAACAATCAATCAGATGTCGAAGCAAACAAATGTCCTGCAGCAGTAAATTACAAATATACAATCATAACCATTCATTGGTTTGCGTCTGTACCATATGCCTGTAGTGTACTTTTAGGCAGGTAAAAATCTAGTTAGCTGGCCGTTTTCTTAAATTGAGAGTGATCTGTTTAAGTTGCAGCGTATTTCTTATTCCTGGCAAATTTATGATCTTTTAGCAACAGTACGAATTTCTCTTTTCGCTTTCCTTCGCTTATGCTTAAATAATAACTCTTTTGTTACTTCATTTTAAATATAGCCAATATTTCATATACACACACACATGTACATACACAGATTTTAGTAACAACCTTATTTCTGCCAGTAACATCACCCCCACCTATTAAAATACTTCGCTATTGCACTTCGTTCGCCGCTCTCCCTTCCCTGGGGTTATGGATACTCATTAAAGTATCACTTGAGACATAAAAATCCTCGGGTCTTTTGCAAATGGCTACAGAGCCAGGGTATTGGAGGGTCTCAACTATGTTCCAGAACACTTCTTTTGGTGTGTTTAAGTTGCTCTCCAACGTATATAAATTGGAAATGGAAAAAAGGGGTTAAAAAGGAGGATATACATGTATATGCACGAAGGCTTGGGTCCGAAAATATGAGTTTATTTACGTGTATTCTTTGTTTGAGTATTATAATACTTAGCCCAAGAACACAAGAATAATGACACAAAAAAAAAAAGAACACTTCCTTTTCAAAAGAGCCTTACAGTAGTCCTTTGTCTCTAATTCTTCAGCACCAACCAACGAAGCTCACATTTCAAAAATGAAGCTGTTACAATAATACAAGAAGCAGCACCACCGCTCAATATTTACTGGTAGCGACCGTGAGGTGGAGTCAGTGTACACGCTTAAAGTAGAGTGTTAAAACATAAGAGCTGATAAGCATCACGTTTCCGTTGCCATTAGCCTTGCCGTTTGCTCACAACTCACAGCTGCAATGAAGGGTATAAAATAATATTTTTTTACTTTCGGTGCTTTATTTTGCTGGCATAATAGCATCAGTGAATGAAAAATATTATGACAGTGAATGTTTTGTTCTCTGTCCGCGTTTGAGTGTACGATGAATGAAAACAATTTGCGAGCGAATTTAAACAAATTCCTTTTGCAGCACAATGAACCAACAAAAATTGAGGCATACTTTGTGGTTTGGTAATTAAAAAAATTTTTGGCATACTTTTAGCCGGGTTTTAATAATTTATTTTGTGAAAAGATGCCATTCCGGGACGAAATTAGTAATTTCTGACGGAAGTATACAGGGTCAACATTATGTAGTTCTGAAAATTGCAGAATGTTATGGGATCTACGAGGTGGAAAGGAAATCATCGCAGTGCGATGCTTGTTATGCGTAATTGCTATGCTTATAAATCAAACATATCACAGTTAATAAAAGAAAGAACGCAATTGGCACCAATTTTCCCACGTTATTGTAACAGAACCAGATAGGGAAGTAAATAATTATTGCTTTTAAAATTACGTCGTTGCATTTAACGAGAGTTTCTCCTTCCAGCGATTCTATACGCTCCCGTTGAGTTTGCTTACTTGTTGGAAAAATGCTTTTTGACGATAAGCTAAAGTGGAATATTTTCACATATGCTGCGCCATGAAGTAGAATGAATTAAGGCTTTCCAACTTTTTATATGTAATTTATATGAAAAAAAAATAAAAATAATTTAAAAAATAAAGTGTTTTTCTACCTTCCTTGTTGTCCTTTCAAACAATGTGAAAATAAAACACACCTTTTCAAACACAAGCACAAAAAAGCGAACGACAGTGCTACAAATTCATTACTTTTTGGTACTCAAAGTGAGTCTGATTTCATTTATATACCTTATTAAGTTACCAACAATTTTGAAATCATTAAACTTTTTGTGATTTATGTGCAATTGGGCATACATACACATGATACTAATTAAAGCTATACGCCTTTTATATATCAGGTGCTTAACAACTCGTATAATTATTCCCCAAAAACCAGGTACAAATACCCAGCAAATAGGCTCTAGTTAACTAACATTTTCACACGCTACACCCAATTATGAATTAAGATAATAAATCGGTTTTGAGTGTGTAAAACGTTTTCAAAAGATCTGAAGTCAAAATACGAGGAACATGTATAGGTAAACGTATACTACAAAAATGTATAGAAAATTTGTACTCTATTAAGTTAATAATTTTAGATGTAATTATTGAGAGAAATTTAGTTTAAAATTATTCAAATCTTGTTGTCGTAATGTTTTATGGACTATTGATTATTAAGATAAGAAAGTCTCATGCTGGTGGGCATAGAAGCTCATTAGACACATCTTGCTACATTTGACTCAATCATACCTTTCAGCTTCTTGTGATTTAAGTCTCATTTCGAGAGAAAATAAGCACAGTCATAAATGGTAAAACCTCAATTCTTTACTCATATAATAGATTAAGCGAATCTTCTTTAGTTTTTCATAACTTTGGAGATATCTCTCTTCGCATTTAATCTACATTTGGGCATAGATAGAACGTGCGGTAAAAAGCAACCCATTATTTTTGCATAATAATAAAGACCTTATTTAGCATAGTAAGAATGATCTGATTATGATGTCCCGTGTAATTTATTACTTGTAGCCATTTTGAAGGCAATTCCATTATGCTTTTTTGGAAATCCTGGCCCAATTGGCAAAAAAGAAAAACTGGGACTGTCGATTTTCACAAACTTCGGTTAAGGTAAAGTTTTCACCAGCCAAATTATTCGCTATAGGCGGAAACAGATGACGATCATTTTGTGCCAGGTCCGTACTGCAATGCCTAAGAATACTCAAACCAACTTCGCGGAGTTTCTAGCAAATTTCTACCAACAAGTGAGTTCCGCCATTATCCGGACGGAATACAATTCATCTCCTACTACCCAAAACTGGCTACTTCTGGGCGATTGCTTCCTTCAGGTGGTCCAATTATTGATACTACAAGTCAGTATTTAAATTCTCTGTCAGGCAGCAGCTCATAGCACATGATGCCCTTTTAATCCCACCACTATCCAAACTTTCCCGACCAAGAGTCCTGCCTTCACCACAATTTGCTCTATCTCGTCGCAATTCGACCAAGACCGTTTTCGTTTGACGTTGTCGTAAGAGACCCACTCTCATCACAAGTTGCCATCTGCGTCATAAATGGCTTAATGTTAAATGAGTTAACTCGTTTGACACCCTAGCATTTTTTTCTATCCAGCCTTCTTCAAGCGGTTCCAAACGTTTTTTCCTGCGATGTTTAGCTCCTGGATAATAGGACTTGACGATTTCCAGTAACCTGTCAACATTTTAGCAATTGGCCTTTAAGAGCGGGATGCATCTTTAACATCAAAATTAGAAAAATAGAATGAACAAAACCAAAATTGCTTATAAATAACTGCTGTATCATTAGAATCACAAGGACTATACAGATTTTCAGCCACCTGATTTGAATTTTCACCTTTATCGAAGAAAATTTGTAAAATATGGCGTATTTTCTCTTTGCTGGAGTCCATCTTTGATGCTCTGTCAAACGCTACCGAATCAATTAATCAAAAAACTGTCTTAGTAATTGAGTACGAAATCTTCCTCTCTATTGTGTTACATAGTGTGACCCGATTGCACTTAGACTGCATCAAAAACAATTTACTGAAGGTAGCTGGTGGAAAAATAATGGATTTCTTTTCACTAACCCTATATATAATAGAACTTTAACATCTATCGGTGAAATAGTTCTTTACAAAAATTCAACCAAAAAGTTAAAGTTTGTAAAATTTGGTACTTCAAACTCGTCGTTCAAAGAAAAAAGTTAGAAAGTTGCTGTACTGTGCGAAGACTGCTGCGTAATTGTGAGAAAAATGAGGAGAAACAAATATTTATCTGCAAATTTATCTAATACTAGCTGACCCGGCAAACGTTGTTTTGCCTTCAAAATGTTAATGTGGTAAAAAAATTAATTGCCAAAATCTCATCTCCAACGCCATCCATCACTTCGAATAAAACCTTTTAAACCTTCCGGAATACTCTACCAATAGCTTAAGACCAAAATGAGCCAAATCGGTCTAACCGTTCTCGAGCTTTAGCGAGACTAACGCACAGCAATTGATTTTTATAAATATAGATAAAGATATATAGATTTTTTTGCTGAGTATTACCCATGAAACCTAATGAAAAATATGTCTGATGAACTTTACACATTAAGAAACTCGAACAACTCTTTTTCTTTTGATTTAATTAATTTTCATAAATTAATAATATTAAATTTGAAATGCGCACACATGAAGACTTTGGACGCCAACTTCATCCATAACAGACGTATTTTCGACAACATTTGTCAGCTTCCCTGCACTTTTGTGGTATTTCCATTAATTGTTTAACGAGATAAAAGTAAAATATCTATTTTAAGTGTGTAAATCGCTTCTTCAGGCTTCCGGAAACGCCGACTATCGATTTTACATTCTGTAAAAGAAGTCCCGGGGATTAATAATTTAAAAAACTCGTTAAAAGGGACTGTTAAAATTCTTTTTTTCGCTAAGTTCGTACAAATGTCCTCTATTCCGACTAACAGTTTGAGATTTATCTCAAATTTTGTTTTGCAACCAAAATTTCGTATACCGAATCACTGAAAATATTATAGAAGTCTTTCGATGTGTGCACATGAGTTGTGCAGTGCATTCCAAGTTTTTAAAAATGTGGTAGAAGTGCCCTGTTCAGGCTTACCATTAGCGTCTTTAACTGAAATTATCATAGGCAAATTGAAGGAAATGTCGATTGAAAATATAAATCATTTGCACTTGAAAAAAAAGCCGCTAAACTTACTGTATTTCATGAAACAATTCATTCAAAATTACAAGATTATTTGGATATGAAGCGCGATGTCGACTAACTAGTTCCAAAAGATCAGAATTTTCTTCAAAACCTCAATCGTGTAAAGGTCGCTGAGGACTCGCTATTTTGCCAATTAGACGCTCCGATTTTGAGATATGCACTTATTGGCGTTTTAGAAATTTGTTTATTTTGATGATTCGAATACTAATCCTGTTGAAACATTCTGGTCGACCCAACATAACCCAACCAAGGTAATCGCAGTTCGTACTTCATACTCAGCCGATACCAGCCGCCAACCACCGTTATGCGCTACATTTGCTCTCTCAATCAAGTACATATCTTAGCTGCCACGAAATGTATGCACTTCCGCTACACTTAGTCACTCATGGTCTGTACTTATAGTCCTGATGTAGTATAGTACACAAATTAATGGGACAAAAAGACACCTCACTTTAACGAGGATTGCGGATATCCGGTCAGTTACATCTAAATACAAATCTTTTAGCATGACAGCTGTATTTTATATAACGGTCATTATTACACCCATCCCTTTCCAGTATATCGCATATCAAAAAAATTATTATTCCTTAAAATGTATTATATGGTCTCTGTTAATACGGGGGGTTATGACAAGTGGTTTCAAAAAATTAGAAGTTAGAAAATGAAAACACGGGGGGTTAGAATTTCGATAGAAACTTCTTTTTATTGAACGGTTTACCTTTCCGCTTATATTTTCTGCTTATATATATGGGGTCATATATTTCCTTTCTTATTGAGGTGAGAGTGTAAGTTTCGCACTGTTCTTAACAGAGTGAGATCAAAATAAGTACTGAACTTGTGTTAGCCACTTCACGAGAGTTCAAGTGTACATTTCACGAAGTATCTCACTACTTGAGTGTTGGAATAAAGCTATATTCTTAACAGTTAAAGGAATAGAAATGGGAACAAGTATTTAATAGTGCGTAGGTGGGACGATATGGAATCGTTAGTTTCTCATAAACATACCGCCCCCCTTGCAGTATTGCAAAAGCAAGTAAATAGAATGTAGTAAGGAGATTGCTAATATAGGTATAAGGAACAAAGGGTAAACTTTAGAAAAAGCAAAACTAAACGTTTTCCTTCTAATTCATTAATACAATTAGTTTAGCTTATGAAAAATATAATACATTTTTAAGTACAATTCATATTTGGATAAATCATTGCAAGTATAAATTCATTTTTAGGATTTCAAAATTTTAAAGTAGGATTTCGAATACGGTCTATAGTTTTATAAAGCTGGATTCACATTGACGATTATCGTTGCTGTGCGAGAAGTAGTAGATTGACCTGCTGACATGCTCATGTTATTCGGCTGCTGTTCTTTCTTTCGCTTTCCTCGCTGTTTCCGTTTTAACTTATTATTATTACTATTTCCTCCTTTAGAGTCATGTAGCAGGGTATGATGCTTTTCGAAACATACTTTGCATCTCTCACGGCTGCGACAGCTGTGCAGCTGGTGGGAATGGGCTAGGCAGTTTACGCAATATTTGTACCTTCTTACTGTGTTAAGGCGTTTGGTAGATGAAAGGCGACGGAATCTGAAGCATTTTCGCAAGGGGTGATTTTTCTGGCAATAGCGGCAATCCTGTTCTTGATGTTCGGTTGTGGATGATGATTTCTTTATTTGGTGATCAGAATTCTCCTGTTCACGTTCAATCTGTCGTCGTCGTGGTGGGGTAGACATTATTAACTGTAAATGGCACAAGAGGAAAAATTATTATTGTTCTGGGTTCGGTAATAGCACAAGTTTGACAATAGGTCGACTTATTAGGCCACTTTGCGTACGCACTTCGGCGACTCTGACCTTTGAGTCAGAACCACATATGACGTTTTCAATACGTCCAAGACGCCATTGGTTTGGGGGAAGATTATCATATCTTACAACGACCAGATCGCCAACAGTAAAATTTCTGTGGGGGTATTTCCACTTAACTCTTTTATGTAGCTCCTTCAAATACTCATCTTTCCACCTTATCGCAAATTGGTGGTGAAGTAACTTTAATTTCTGCCAGCGATTCGCGAATGATGCATTAAGTTGGGAATAGTCTAATTCAGCTGGAGCGAGAAGAGGACTTCCAATTAGGAAGTGACCCGGTGTCAAAACACAAAGATCAGAAGGATTATCACTCATTGGGCTTAGTGGTTTGAGTTTAAGCAAGCTTCAATACGAGTGAGCATTGTTGCGAATTCTTCATATGTGAAGTATTGAGAGTTTCCTATCTTTTTCAAATGAGTCTTGAAACTTTTCACACCTGCTTCCCATAGCCCACCCATATGGGGCGCACCTGGGGGTATGAAATGTCATTCAAGTGATTGGAAGGTGTATTGAGAGGTGATTTGTTCTCTAACAGAAGCTAGTAGACTAACTTGGTCTTTAGCAATTTTATTGGCAGCGCCAGTAAGGCGACCATTTGCTCTGATAATGCCGTCCGTATCGAGGAATGGATTGAGGGAGAGAATGTTACTATCTTTTCGAAGTTGAGAACCCCTGGCCAGGTGAGAATATTCTGGAAAATATATTTGCTGACATAGTCGTATAAGTCGCGTTCGTACGAAATTTAGTTCAGAGTGGAGAAGTTCGTGGTTGTAATATTTCGTGTTATGTCTATATTGGGGATGAGTTGAGTTGAAAAAACGAAACATATAGCATATAATTCGCATGGCTCTAGGAAGATCGGAAAAACGAGATAAAATGTCTATGTCTGATAGCTGGGTGACATGGGTTTTGACGGTACGCAACTCTTCGTTTGCGTCTAAAATAGCTGAGCTTTTAGGCCACTGAAATTTGGGTAAGTTCAACCATGATGGGCCATTCCACCATAGGCTGTTTCCGACAAGTTCTTGAGCCGTTGTATCACGAGAAGCAAGATCAGCGCGATTGCATTGCGATGACACATGCGACCAATTACCATTGCCGACCATGTTGTTAATAGTAGTCACACGATTTGCTACAAAAGTATTCCATTGGCTTGGAGACTTTCGCAGCCATGATAAGACTATTGTGGAATCTGTCCACAGATATAAACTATGATTGTCAAGGTTTAGTTCACCTCGAAGTGAATAAATCATTCGTGCCAATAATACGGCTCCACATAATTCTTTTCGGGGCAGCGTTACAAACTTAACCGGAGCGACTTTGGATTTTGCAGCCAACAAATGCGACCTTACTTGGCCATTTGTTGTTTCCACTCGTATATATAAAGCGGAAGCATAAGCTTTTTCCGAGGCGTCACAAAACCCGTGAAATTCAACCATATAGAAGGGGTCATAATCCACATAGCGGGGTATTTTAATTTCTCCAATTATTGGGTAATCATCGAGAAATGTTTGCCATTGTGTTAGGATTTCCGGTTTGAGATTTTCATCCCAATCTGTTTTATCTTTCCATATTTGTTGCATTATTATTTTTGCAACAATAATCTTTGGGGCAAGCCAACCGGCGGGGTCAAATAGCATAGCTATTTTTGATAATACTTTGCGCTTAGAGATATTTTCATCGGGGTTTTTATAGGGGGTAAAATAAAAGTAATCACTTCCAGCATTCCATCGCAATCCAAGCGTCTTAGTGATACTTGTATCGGATAGCTTTAAGAACGCTGAGTCGAGTAAATGCTCGGGGGGAATACCTTGTAAAAGAAAATCGTTATTGGAAGTCCACTTTCTTAAGCAGAATCCAGCGGTTCGCAACACTTTTACAAGATCATCTCTAGTGGCAATAGCTGTGGAAAGATCGTTTGATCCCCATAAGACGTCATCGACGTACATAAAATTCCTGAGAATATCAGAAGCAACGGGGTTTTCTGGCTCGCATTGGTTCGCTAGTTCTAGCAGAACCCTTATGGCCAAATAGGGGGCACAGTTGACACCGAATGTTACGGTGTTCAACTCGAAATCATGGGGATCTTCTGTAGATTCATCTCGATGAAGAATCCTTTGATATGGGGTATCCTTGGGATTTACAAGGATCTGCCGATACATTTTCTCAACGTCGGCGTTAAAAACGTACTTGAAATGTCTCCATCTGAGAATTAAGACGGTTAAATCAGATTGTAAAACGGGTCCTGGGTGCAAAATGTCGTTAAGACTTATGCCGTTTAATGAGGGGTTTGATGCATTGAATACAACCCGAAGCTTTGTAGTGGTGCTTTCGGGTTTGATTACGGCATGATGTGGGAGATAATAAGAGTTTGACGAATCTGAGGTGACCTTGGTCATATGACCAAGTGTCAAGTATTCATTAATAACCCTATCATATTCCGTCTTTAGTTGGAGCTCTTTCTGCAATCGAGCTTCGTTTTTATAGTATTGCGATAAGGCAATACTTCGAGAATTACCTAGTTGGATGGTATCGGGAAATTCTCTTTTGAATGGGAGCGAAACAACAAAACGCCCTGAAGCATTTCGGTAAGTTGTGGCCTTGAAAAGTTGCTCACAATATTGATCTTCGCTGGAGATCCGTGGTTCTTCAAACACTTCTTCCAGTTCCCAGAAACGCATTAGTTGATCATTGAGGGTTACTTCGTTATAGAACGACGCGACAGTGGAAGATATTTGATTTGTTGTCACTTTACCGGTGACAACCCATCCGAAGACAGTTTGTTGGGCAACAAGAAGTTGTTTATTGTCCCAACGCACCCCATCTCGGATAATTTTGGGGTACACATCTCCACCCAGTAGCATATCGATTTGCGAATCTGTATTTGATTCACTATCAGCCATGGGAATATCGGAAAAACTAGCCTTAATAATTGACAGGTAGGACTTATAAGCCAGCTGACCTGTAAGTTTCCGCACTATAAAGGCTTCAATGTCAATCTGAAACTGTGTATCAATCGGAGACCCGATTGTAATCGAACAAATCTGACTCGCTGTTGTGGTTAATGAGCCGCTGAGACCGACTACACCAATGCGTGAGGATTTTGTAGAAATTGCCAGTTTTCGTTGGAGAGATTTGGAGATAAATGAGGCTTCTGTGGCTGGGTCAACAAGAGCCCGCACTTTGTACCTGAAGTCTCCAACACAAACATCCACCCATGCGGTCCCTAAAATGATAGAAGCTATAGCAGTGGACTGTATATTCGTGGCGTAAGATTGACGAATTCCGGGGGGAGACGAGGCCGCATTACTAGGATCTGTTAAGTTGGAGTAGGTATTTGATAAATCCTTTGAAGAAGAAGCTGATTGGTGAGACGAATTTACGTTAACATCAGCGCGTTGAGCCACAGCCGTTTGAGCATTTGTGCGATGAAGCAATGAGTGATGCTTGGAGCGGCACAGCGAACAATCGTATTGGTTTTTGCATTTCTTAAATTCATGAGAAGTTGCCAGACAATTCGTGCAGCGTTTCTGTGCTTTGACAGTAGCGTACCGATCATCAACAGACATTCTCAAGAAAGCAGGACATAGACGTAATGGATGAGACTCATTGCAAAGAGTACATTGTTTTTTCTGTTCTGACACCTGAGTGTGGTATGCATTCAACCTCTTTGATTCACGACAATTTTGATTTTTATTGGCTGATTTAGAAATATTCGGTGTTACGGAGATTCTTATGTCGGCGACTGACTCCAGCGTGTGAAAACGCGCTGTGAGAAATGAATCCAAATCCTTCCATTTGGGTAAATCAGATTTATTAGTGAGGGATTGTTCCCAAAGATTTAAAGTTAAATCCGGAAGGCGAGTCGAAAATATATATATACAAATATAGGATCCCATTTGTCAGTGGCGATATTAAGGAGGGAAAGATTAGCTATACAATCATTAATTGTACGCTGAAGGCTTTTTATACTGGGACCCGACTCCTTTGAAACAGGCGTTAAATTAAATAAAGCTTTGAGTTGCGCATTTATTAGGACCCGTTTATTCTCGTACCTATCAACGAGATTCTGACATGCCATCTCAAAACCCTCATTGGTGAGAGGACATGTTTTTAAAATGGCCCGAGCTTCCCCTTGAGTCTTTTTCAAAAGATAACAAAGTTTCTCTACTGGAGACAAACGAGGATTGTTCTTGTAGAGCGCAGAGAACATGTCTCTGAAAGTGGGCCAAGATACATAATCTCCCGAAAAGATTTCGGTATCACATGGGGGTATAAAATGCTGGGATTAGGCATTGGCCTTAAACCCTCAGCAACTGCTGAATTTTCTAACCCGCATTTGAATTTATCTACAAGCTCGTTGGCCTTTGCGAGACACCTGAGATGAGCTTCATATGCTGCATAAAATTTTTTTCTAATGCTTTCTAGGCCAACTTCCTCCTCTTGGGAATCTAGACTATCGAGAAGAATATCATATGCGGAGCGAACTGAATTCCAATAATACAAGATTTCATCTTTCTGAATTTCTAACGTGTGTATGGTATGATCGGCGTCTGAAATAGCATCGAAATACTGATGAAATTGGACGACGCGGTCGGATGCCCGTATAAACTTTTGCAACGCAGACATAGTGAAAAGGCGAGATAATATGTCTGATGCAAGTGCTTATAATAATTGAAATCAAAAGTCACAATGCGAACGTTTAAATTTCAAAAACAAATTCTAGATGAAGCCGCTATAGGTCTAGATATATCACGAAAATCAAGCGGGTTTTGCCCAAGGATTGTGCTCAGAAGTCTAATATATTAGAAATATATTAATAAGACCGTATATACAGCATATGAAATTGTATTTGATAAATTCAGATCTCAAAATTAGAATCGAAGCGTTACAATCTTCGAAATAAGATTTATAAACTCACGAATTGTGAGTAAAAACGATGTAAATCAGACAAAGATTAGGTTGACAAATTAAGGTTTTATTCACTTGCTCAGTTATCCAGAAGATTTTGTTAGAATCAATTTGCTTTTAGAATATTTGTATTTTAATATTTCTTTGTATTTCATATATATTCTAAAGCCAATATTCTAACACAATATATGTGTTTATTTAATCATGTGATGATTTAATTAAAGTTGTAGTAGAATAGAGTGGGTAATTGATGGTTTAATAAATTGTAATATAAATATTTTGAATGTTTTATTTGGAAACAGTGTAATTTTATATGAAACTCAGTGAATTTTCTCTTAAATTCAACGTTAGTTATATGGTTGAACGATAAATCTCTCAGATTCAATGGTTGAAATGTAATGTTTCTACCAGCACAGAAATGTAACAGTGACAATTTTATTGACGTAATAATGATGTTCAAGAGAGTTGATCTCCGATTCAATAACACTGTTATGTTTTACAACATAGAGAATGTGCTGGCTAATTACTAATATTAAATAACATTTGCAAAGCTAGAATTGATCCGAATTAAGTGTTAAGAGTGTTACAATGATAGACATAAGAGAATGTGCTGGTTGCGCACTAATGTTAAATAACATCTACAAAGCAAGAATTAAATGTTGAGTGTTGTAACAGTGATAGCTGAAGATTCAGAAATAACTAAATCAAATGTTAAGCAAATGTTAAAGTTGTCACATAAGTCGAATGAACATAAGTATGTTGAAGGAAAGCACTTGAGACAATTGTTAGATGTAGAGTGTGTTCTCAGAGCATTTGCATTGCTTATGTTATTTACATAACAGAATAAATTTTAGTATATCACATACATATCACTGCAATTTGAAAATATCGTAATTTTTGCTGTTAAACTCTTTGTGGATCTCGTTGTAAAAAGCAAGGGATATTTTTACTTGCTAATAGCAAATCACTCTTTACGTTTTTTTCTTAATTCTTGTTCTTGTAACATAAACTCTATGTTTTTGTACTTGTAATATGTCTAGTGTGCACTTCGAGTATATGGAATTAACATACCTTCTCAATCTCGTAAATTTATTAATTTATTATTAATTTATTAATTTATTATTAATATTATTAATTATTATCCAAAATGTAAGCAGCAATGTTAAGTAATATTTCTGTTGTACTCACAGTTCCGGGGGGTTGATTAGAAGTTTTTCAAAAGAAATTCTGAAATTAAAAAACTTCTTTCTTAAAACCACTTGCCGATCCGGCTCGATCGGATCAAAAAATGTTAATACGCGGGGTTATGACAAGTGGTTTCAAAAAATTAGAAGTTAGAAAATGAAAACACTGGGGGTTAGAATTTCGATAGAAACTTCTTTTTATTGAACGGTTTAACTGTTCTTAACAGAGTGAGATCAAAATAAGTACTGAACTTGTGTTAGCCACTTCACGAGAGTTCAAGTGTACATTTCACGAAGTATCTCACTACTTGAGTGTTGGAATAAAGCTATATTCTTAACAGTTAAAGGAATAGAAATGGGAACAAGTATTTAATAGTGCGTAGGTGGGATGATATGGAATCGTTAGTTTCTCATAAACAGTCTCTTCTTAAGCAATTAGCTTATGCCAAAGAATATTCATATGATTAAAAATATTTTCAAAGGGGTTTTCCGGAATACACTTCAATTTATTGATTGATGATAACTCTAGTTAAGAACGTTGTTGGCTTTTGAACGCACTGTACCACTCATATGAGTCTATTTTTAATAAGTTTGATTCACGGAAGACCTGTTTTTTGATAAGTGAACGTATACGTGATTTCTGTTGCCATTCATTTAAATCTTCTTTAATGTACTTACACATCCCGCAACATAGTTGGAGACCATAAACGTTGCATAGTTTCATGCTTTGTTTTTTTTTACTTCACTATTCTCTGCTAACTAAAGCCATTTAAAGTAAATCAGGCATTTAAAATTATTAACAATTCAAATTCTGCGAAGCATAAAGAACCTGTTAACTTTTATAGCATGATATAAAGCTTCTTATTTTTGTTTCAGCATCAATTTTCTCCTTGTTGTTACTGTTTTCTATACTTATTCCCTTCCACTAATGTTGTCAGGATTCAACCAGGAAATCATAGCCATATACATTTGATACACTCACTGATTTGCGTAGACTACGAGTTGTTTTCTTTCTATGCAGAAAGCTGTTTTCTCATTTCAGAGCAGCCCTCGCTAGATTATACTTTCGTTCTTAGATTGTTGTTAAATTGCTTTTTATGCAACGTTAACAGCGTTTACTTCTAAACAATTTATTTTGCTCTACGCTGATATGCAATAGCATGCCGACGTGCAATAGCAGCAATACCATAAGAGGCAGATGAATGAGTTAGAGACATAGAGCATAGAGACGCATCAAACAACTGATTGTTTTTGGTTATGTGTGCAGTAATACATACGTACATCAACATGCATGTAGAATAGGATATTTGTTTGACAATGAGGACACAAGTGCATGTGTGTTAAGATGAGATAGGAAGAGGGAGCAAGAGCTTTATACTTCCACAATGAAGATGTTTCTATAGCTCTATTTGCTGAAGTCTATAGCAGATCTGAAACAGTTTATTTCCGCAAAAAGCCAAGTAAACTTAGAAAATGGGCTGTGTAAATGGATGAGAACCACAAAAGCTCGTAAAAAAGAGTTAATAACCCTCTCTGCTCATAGATATGCACGCACACTCACACACACAAGCTTGCGTTCTTTCAGAGTTTCAGTCACAAACTTTGCGTGAATACGCTATAAGCACTTCTAAACAATTTACCATAAGGCTGAGTAAACCTATTTGCAAAAGACTGTAAAAAACGTGTACGTATAAGTCTATGTTGCTGTTATCAGTCTTCTATTTGTAGCCGTCACTGGTTGTGCCACTTGGTGGATGCAATGGGGTTCAGTGTGTCTTTCCAAAGCGTTTGTTTTTAATTCTTTCTCCCTTTCCTATGCCGTAGTTTCTCTCTCTAGCTACAATAAATATGCAATGACATTTGTAGCCTTACAACAAAAAACCCAACAAGTATCGCAGGAATAACAACAACGACAGAAGCCACGACCACATAGAGTCTATGTCTGAGATGATTGTTTAGACAACAACTACAACAATGACGATTGCTATGTTGATATTTCAGTTTAAAAAATAAAGTAGCACGAAAAGAAAAATAACAAGTGAAGTTCAGCAGAAAAAGGGGTTTAGTTCAATGTTGTGTGTAATACAATATAAAGCCCGGTACAAGCAACCTTTGGCCCGGACATAATTACTTCCAAACCGAAATGTTCCCGCAGCAAGGTGCTTACTCAGAGATACATTGCGGAGCATATTCAAAAAATAATCATTTTTCGGTAGGATGTTACCCATAGGGACTGGTTTTGTTTGCCATAGATTGGCGTTCAAATTACACTTCATTAAAAAAGTACCAGATATTGATCGTTAAAAGCCCGCTTAAAGGCTAATTCTTCTCTAAAGGGGGACAAATTTGGGGCACTATCTGTCATTTAGTTTTAGTTTATTGAGTTTAGATTAGTTATCATTATCAAACTGATAAAATTAAAATTAAATGATTAAAAACTGAGTGAAATTTTGTGCTGTTTCATGCAATTTCTGGTCAAAAATTAAATAAGTATCATAGGATAACCATCGCATTCACCTGATCTGGGTCCACCTGATCTTTCCCAAAGCTCATGATACACCTCAAGGCATCCGTTTTCAGTTGATAGAAGACTTATAAAAACTGGGGTCTTTTCCGGAAAACTCGTTTGGAAATTGTTTTGATATTTGAAAAGAGGCCTGTTTTGAACCTGATGCAATAAATTTGAATGAATAACAATTATATCGAATTTTACTTATCAATTTCCTCTGTTTTTTTTTAATAGAATGTACAGAAGAGTTTTCTACACTTATTTTTTACTAAATTTTTGAAACTTTTTCAAGAAAATAATGTCTCTTACCATTTGACTTAATCAAAGTTTTTGCCAAAGTACAGTTTTTTTACCTCTCTGTAATCGAGTGGGCGTTCTCATTTAATTTTTGAGGAAGAACATATTTGCGATTTTTAGACAACAAAGTGATTATAATTTTCACAAAAAGTTAGCCAACTTTGGTATGAGCGATTAGCGAAATTAGATGGCATTCTTTTGAAATATGTTCACTCGTAAACTGCTTTCGTTGAGTTTAATTACAGATTTAGAACTCATTACTCATCAAATGCATACGCTGCTGAGACGCCCTCATAAATCCTGAAAAATACAAACACAGAGAGTTGGTCCGCCCGGTTGTGATATTTTTCCCTCCATTCTAAAGATTCAAAATTGTCTTCAATTTGATGGCAGAATAAAAATTGATTTCCAACAGATCGGCCTCTAAGTTTGTAATTTTGTACATTTGAATGATATGGAGACTTAAGAGTCGTTTACTAATCCTTGTTATATCTACTGATTACTCAATTTTTTTGCGAAAAATGTTTTTCTTTAGATCGTAAGTTGACATATTTTCAAGAAGTTACATAATTTATTGGCTACCTTGTTGAACCTCCCAAATTGTTTTATTCCTTTATCTGGTTGGTACGTGAGTGGATTGAAACGTGTAGTCTTGATTATCTCTACGAGTGTTCGATTCACTAATAATCTAATTATCACAAATTATTTAATAAGGGCAATGGTTTTTAAAAATCAATAGTTTTGTCAGACATATAAAGCATTCAATCCATTTTAAGTTCACTAATTGACTAAATAACAACCGTACATTTTCCGAGTATACTTATTTTGAAACTTTAAGCAATACCTGTAATACAATAATATATAAGAACTGGAACTTCTGATCCCAAAAATAACTCGATTCGGTATACGGCAAGGATTCTAGACATTTGCACTCTAAAGTGGTGCAGCTCTGTTACTCCTCCGCAATCCTTTGCTGTCAGTCTCAGCAACACATAAGTGGTTCAAAAACTTTTACGCCTCACCGCATTGCAATGCTGGCAAAAGGGGAGAAAATAGGTACAAAATCACACAGAGTAGAAAAAATTGAGACGATTGCAGTTTATACAAAAAATAATAACAATAGAACAAAAGAGCTTATGTTGGTAAAATTTACAAAAACAAATCTCAAAAGTTCATGATACTCAGCTATATTTGCAGAGGGATTGGCAAAGGAGGTTACGCCGAAGACTTTCAATTTTCATTATTATCTGTGCCAAGCAAACCGTTTGACTTTGCCTAATTGTTTTGGCAATATCTATGACAAAATTTGTGCAATGAATTCCTTCAGCAATGGCTCTGTAAATCACGTATATTTAAGAAAAAGCCTACAATATGCTAGAATTTTGTAAATTACTGGGGGTTTATGAAAAATAACATGTGGGGAGGGTTGATATTGTGGTACCTATAAATAAAACGGAGCTTGGCTTTTGACTTCAACTCCTCAACTGTAACATTTAATGCATATTGAAAATTTCTTACTTTAAGTAATTGATCAATAAATGTTTGCTCGTATGGAATTCTTACTTAATGTACACCAACAAATTAGGTTTAATATTTAAAGTTTGTAATGCTTAAAATAGGCTTCCTCAGTTATCGGTATTGCCACTATCATTGTAGGTTTTATAAATTCATTTCTGTTTATGTTTACCATATTACGTATGCGGGTAAAAACAAACTTTGCCGTCATTAAAATTAGAAACTTTTTTCCTAATGCTCAATTTTAGTTATTGGTGCATTGCATTGCGTTGGTGCATTGGTTGCTTGATAGGTTTGTCAATTCTTCTAAGCCCAAAGCTATGCTTTATTCGAACCAAACTGAAGGGGATTTGCGAGTAGTTTGTAATGGTTCTAATTTACAGTTTGTGCATGACATGATATGTTTGGGAGTCTCTTTAGATAATAAACTGCGCTTTAAGAAGCACATTAATCACGTTGTTTTAAGTGTTAACTATGCATTGAGGCAATTATACACAACTAATTTGTCGCCCGCACTGTATGTGAAAAAGCAACTGGTTCATGCCAAGTATTATGTACTGCTTAGAGATGTACTCTGCTACAAGTTAAAAATATCGTTGAACGGAGCTGTTCGCAAAAACCAATATCGTCTCTACGAGTATAGCATATAACTGTCAGAGAATTCAACTATTTAGAAGCAAAATCTCTATAAGATAGGCTGCCATAGGAGCACCGGGCTCTCGTAAAATGGATATGTTGAACGAAGCTAAATTTGTAATTCCTGAGATTTTTGTTTTGTTTTCCTTATAAATATTTACCTCGATCATGTAAACGCATGATTTAAAAATAGAAAATTATTTTACTGTATATTCGTTTGCAACGGAACGATTTCCTAGATTTAATGTTTCGTTGGAATTGGTACCTTAGAAGCTTTTAAGTTAATTTGTTGATGGTGTAAATAATGTAATTTTCCGCTTACAGAATTCAGAAAATACTCTTCAGAATTTATTGAAGTTAACCCACTCTAACCTAATCTAACTTATACAAACCTAAGTTTTAACTTGAGCGAACCAAAACTAATTCATCATTTACGTAACTCAGTATTATTTTGTATTACCGGTGCAGTAGTTGATGATGTCACTACCAGAACGTCCTGTGCGGGAGACAACTAATTGATGTTTTAAAAAACAATTCATACACTATCCATTCCTATCTTTAGGATTTCAGCTATAACGTGCAACTACACTTTTTAATTAGTGAGAACAACTTTCAGGACTATTTGATGGTGTAACCACCTCATTTGCATTCTCACTGCGGTCAGCATAATAGATGAACGTAAAATTTTCTTTAAAATTCATCGGCAAATTATGATGTTAGATGGAGAAGAGAAGGGGCACTACAATGCTTTTTAAACCGTTGCTGATTTGCATTACAAAATTAGTTTCCGCTGTTGTACACAAACAAAGAAACGCATAAGCTGGGTAACTTAAAGCTCTGTAACTCAAATACAAACGAGTTACAATAGTCGTTCAGATAGCCATATTCCAAAAATTGCATTATGTTAATTCCTGGTTTTACCGACCGACGCACTGAAAAGCCAATTAAAAAAGTTGTAAAAAAGTCAATAAAGTCTGCTAGTCCATCGCCGCTTTATATTTAGATATTTCTTAATAAAGTGATCCAGCGGGCCATTTAACAGAAAGTTTAAGAATTTCTGGTAATGCCAGAAATAAACGTGGGTTGTTATTATGCGGTAAATAATTAGTTTTACTTATTTTTCCCCCGGTCATTATTACCTCAATTGCTACTGACTAATGTTGTTGATGCCTTAAGGCAGTCCTTATATAATTCGTTTTAACAATAAACCTGAGCCTTATGTTACGGTCTGCTGATTTTCAAAACCCAACATCCAAACCGCTCTGTAATTAAACTTAATCTTAGTAACTCATTAGAATATTGCATAAAACTCTTGCTGCTGTTTTGGGAATATTGTGTTAAATATAGGAGCATTTTCTTTCACAATTTGTCTGTACTTTTGACAGCTCAATTAATTCTTAACAAATACTAAAATGCTAGATTAGTTGTCAATGCTTGAAAGCATTAAACAAGTATTGAAATTAGCAAACAACTTGCTGCAACAATTTCTATGTTATATGTTTTTGGGACTTTTTTATAAGTTTTTTATTTGCAGTAATAAGAAAAGTTGACGGTATTTTGCTGTCCTGATCAGAGAACTCCGCTTAAATATTAACAACTAGTTCTGCCTAAGTTCTTTTGTGCGTTCGATTATTTCCAGGAATTTCATTATGTGCTAGGACAGCCAGAAGATCATAGTAACATTGCACTATGTATTTCCATTAACAGAAATTTGTTAGACAGCTAAAGAAGTGGCATCAAAATAGCTTTCGTAGCTAACAAAACCAAAGTTGCTTTACAAATAAAAGGTTATTAAAAATTCCATTAAGACAACAACGAGAATCTACAGAGGGCCAGCAGCATAACAATAATCGTGCTAAAGCTACCTGTAACCGCAATTGTACTGGGACTTTGTGCTACCATATTATCATGATATTAGAACTTTAGTTGAAAATAAGACGGACGTATGCAATTAGAACCCAACTTAGTAATATCATATGACTTCAAAGAGAAGGATAACTAAGTGACAAATATAGAGTCTTAGAAATACCCAGGAAAAAATTATCATACCAATCGGCGCAATAATTAACACCGCTACAGTAGTTGTACCTACATTTTCGAAACACCTGGCTTGTCATTGGGGGCAAGTACTTGCAAATTGACAATAACTCAGTACTATTTAAGTTGTACGGTTATGTAGTTTCAAAATAAAATTTTCCGATGAATTTTTTTAAAATGTTTTATTTTTACATTTGCAGGATTACACAGTGAAAATTAAAGTTTCAAAAGTTCATTGCGTAATACTGTAATTGCTTACCGACACATCTGTAACAGGTTTATGTAACGCATTATATTATAATAAATTTAGAATGACTGAATGTCCACATATTGTACGCTAATATCTGGTTTTTCAACTTAATAACGATATATTGAAAATTCATGTCTCAAAATTTGTATACTGCTGACAATTTCCCAGGCAAAGAAAAAGAGAGAACATATTTGTATTCATTATTTCTAATTAATACTTTTCCAATAGTGCCATTATTATTACTACTTTGAATTAGTATATACCTATAATTACTTTATTATAAGCAATCTGAAAGCAGTCCTTCTAGAAATATAGAATAGGCAGATGTTGCCATTTCGTCACTAATGAACATTTTCTCTCTTTCCAAATACTTTCAATTTTTCTCGGGGATATTAAGGCTTGATTTCAAGCATAAGTTATCTCTTACAAAGTATTCATTCTGTCGAAAAGGTGTCAAGAAATAAAAATACAAATAAATAAATATAAAATGTTTATTATTCATTAAAATTTAATGTATCACCTTCAAAGTAGGCCCTTTCGAAATAACGTATCTGCCAATGAATAAACCAATTGTCAAAACATATTTCAAATACTTTTTTCGACTGAAAATTTTGATTTGTGGAAGAGAAAAACGTTAACCGATTGTTTGAAAAAAGATAAAACTTACCTCGATCCATGTCAGATGAGTGCAGTGGTTTCTTGATGATATTTGCTGGGTTTTTGGCCAGAAAGTCGTTCACAACGAGATGGTTATGAAATGTTGCGTTATCGTGGTACGAAATCTATGAGCTTCCTTTATATAATTCTGGCGACGAATTTGATATCTCAAACGCTGCGTAGTGACCAGGAAGTATTTCTTATTTACCATCTGACTTTCGGTACAGAAGTCTGAATTCAGAACATCGCGATAATCAAAGAAAACTGTCAACATTACATTTATTATAGTTTTTATTTTTTGTAAAGAGATAATTCCGCTTTCAAATAAAATGATTTTTGAATGTGGGATCGGAATTAACTCGTTGTAGCGTATCTTTGGCAATTTTTACCCGATCGGGAATTCAGAATATTTGGTGGCTAGCTCCCTCAATCTTAAATTTTTATTTTGAGTTGCCAGTTCCTTCATTTCAACGATGTTAACTGCAGTTGTAGAAGCAGGTGACTGACCAGAATGTGGCGTGGGTAGGCGGGTGTTTCCTAGGATGCTTTGTACCGCTTACCCCTAGAACGCAGGCCTCTCTCCCTGATCCTGTAATTAAGCAGGCAAAGGGTATGATGCTTGCGTACAAAAACAAAGTAGTGTGGCCTTGTGCCAGGCGCCCTAGGAAAAGGTGGATTATGTCTTGAGATTCACCTATAATATGATATCAAACTAATCTTGGAGCTCGTTTTTCGAAAACCAAGTAAAGGGGAGAGCCATAGTTAAACAAGACACATCCTGGCAACAGGTGCGGACATAGAGAAGCCGTCGGGAGGTATCAGAAGTTTTATCTTTTCCGTAAATATAGTTGTATGACCAGAGAGATCTGGTTAATGAACTATGACAGGAGCATGGTATACTTGCTTTTTGCTGTGTTGATATTCTCTCCTCGGACATTGAAAATATATGCCGTATTATTATGGATTACCAGTTCCATGCGAGGTATAATAAAGCAAAACTGGAGTAGCTTGTCTGCGAAACCCAGACCAGAGGGTTCTTCTCTTCTGGTAGCACGGGCGACCAGGTGCCCATGGAACAGTATTCCTTCCTGGTCAATGGTGTTGGACCCCTGGTGAGAGCATCGTGCTGGCTGTGGTTGCCCAAACATGTGTTTTCAGTGCTTTTGCGTTGCTCATGTGTCGGCGAGGGAAGGCATTAGCTTGGAAAACACTGTTCATATCTATCAGAGCTCACTTCATACCAAGTGACTACAAAGGTACTTTGACCGAGTGAGGGAGTGGGACCTGAGGAAGTTTTTCCAAGGGACCTACTTCCAATCTCTGGTAGTTTGGCTAATCCTTCGGAATTAGTTTGAGTACCCCAAAGGGGTGCTTGCCGTCGCTAGAAGAAAGAAAGAACACATAACCAAGAAATAAAAACATATGATTAGAAAACGGCACCTGTGTGGTGGCACACCATGGGTAAAGCTTTCACAGCGAGACTCATGTAAAACCTTTACATCAGTTGACCAGAATGTGGCAATAGTTTCACCAAATCACGACCGTTTCTTAATGCACTGGCCTATATAAGTGCTCCAAATGTTTATGATAATGTTTTGGTAGTACCTTTAAAGGGGCTTTCTAAAAGAGTAATTCTTTGATAGCTCATAGAATAAAGACTGTATGGCAAGGGTAGTATTGGCTTTACTTGGTTTCAAAGCGTGAAATTAGAAATTCGTAACTAATAACATTTCATCCAGCACCAATCTGTTAGCGTTTAAGATGTCTATTTCGCATGAATGGCTCTGCAAACGACCAATCACCCATTTTTAACTACAGAAATTCTTGCAAAAGTCAATCAAATATGCTAATCGCGTGACATTTTAGCCAATTGTTAGAAGTGATTACTTAATTCGGGCTTTCCTCTAATAAAACCGATCACTTAATTCTATCTACCTTACTTACCATTCATAAGCCAATGTATTTTTTCATTACTTTTACTTTTCCAGGACAAGCAGTTACATTCCTCTCGTGGCATCATTATCTCTAATCAAACTCTTGTCTTACAAGGCATCTCAAAGTCATCACATGGCCAATATTTTTGCCGAGCAACTAACATACAAGGCAGTGTTTCCAGTAACGAAGTCTATTTAGATGTCAAATGTAAGTATAACGTTTTAAAAACTACATCAAACTAAGGCGATGGGAAATTTGAATGTGTCAGTATCTGATTGCGAAAAAACGAGCTCTGTATTAACCTATTTCCTCACACAGTAACAGCTCATCTTGCTTAAGAATAAGAGTAAGGAGAAAAAAAATCAAGGTTTTCTATTATAAAAACCCAACACAGGTACATGTATAGAAGGTTACTTAAAGCTTCGTTATTCTTCAACATGGTATGCAGGTGAACTCTTGTTCTTGCTTATCTTATAGCTGACTATAAATAGGAGGGTGAGCAATGTAAGATTGCAAGGCCTATTAGTGTTGTGCGTGTGTGAATAAGCATGCGTTATATATTATGGCCTCGTCACACCCATGTGTGCGTAAGCACTTACAATATATTGAATTTCAACAACCACATTCATATTCTTAACCTTTTTATTGTAACAACTTCCAACAACACCTTCTATGCCTTCTATTCTACTCACAGACAAACTTTTGCCATAACAGATGAAACAAAGAATACATATACATACACATTCAATCGAGGATAATGGTTCCTTTTGTTTCAATATAATACAATGGAACAATATGGAAACTGGATAATGTTTCTCGGGGAAGATAAAGTAGATAGATTGTCATATAGTTTAAAGTGTCTCGAAAAATGAGAAGAAGAAAAAAACAAACGAGAGAAGAAGTTAAAGTACATTTTAAGGAGTTGTACGAAAGTACGAAAAAAAATTAACCGAGAAAGTTAATGAAAATAAAACAAACTAAAAATTTCAAATAGCTATAATTTTAATAGAACCGTTAATTTAGTTCTTGCTCATTTAAGTAAATGTCCCCAAGTGTTTCAAACACCACCTTATTTAGTTAAACCATTAAACTATTATAAGAATAAAATTTTAATTTTTTCTAAAAAAAATTTAATAAATGGTTACCGTAACTAAATACAGCTGTTTACCTTAAAAGTACATACTATTGCCGATGGCAAAGTTTAGATAGTTCATTCTATAGTTAATTCATTCATTCATTCCATAGTTAATTTTTTTTTATATTTTTAATAAAAACCAAACGTCATCCAGGAAATTAGTATCAGCACTTTAGCACTTTGTCGTCTCCTATCGACAAAAACATCTAAACCAGCACTGATTATTCGAAAATAAGGTATGGAATAATGAAGTTCATACTTTGGCAACATGCATAAAATTGTCTGTCTTTTCTTTTCCCACTAAAGGTTAAAAGTATTAATATTGTTTTATTGTGGATTGTAAAATTTTTCACATTTTCATTAAATTTTTGAGCAGAAGCTTGAACTGATTGATATTGCGTGATTTATATTCGAATTCAATCTGCTGAACGCCAGCTCATACTCCACAGTGCTCGATGTCAATCACTCTGTCGCACACACAGATTGGTACTTCTGTAGTTATAAAAAATGTATATCATATGATTTGTAAGAAATTTCCATGTTCAAAATTTTACTATCATATGATGCTCAAAGCCATTGTGTTATTGTTCTATTTCATATATTACTTATTTGAAAAACAATAAGAAATTTGTTTATTTTAGCGTAATTTATGACCAAAAGTTTTGTCTCGGTTGCTTACTTTTCTCTATTCTAATATCTTAGCATTGTTATTGATATTTTAATTACATATTGTTTCTATGTTTCCTTTTTGCAAATTTCGATTTTCAATAGATCCACCTGTTTGCAAATCCGATTCAATCATCATACGGGCGGCTCTCAAGCAAACCATTAATATTACATGTCAAGTGGACTCCAATCCACTTGATAATCTAAATTACAAATGGCACTTCAATAATTCGCTGGAGAGCCTCATCGAGCTACCGTCATCTGTGGGTGGTATCTCTCTCGGTTTTCCAGCCTCTTTGAATGGGCCTCTGGTTGGCATCGCCCATCATTCAACGCAGCTGCAGCAAGAACAACAACAGCAAATGTTATTACATGCGGATGCAAGTCACGCTTCCGCCGGATATTATCAACGTAGTAAAAGGAAGCACATCCACGCACAACAACATGAAGGCAAACTGGCCCATGGTCGCCACGGTCGCATGGCGTTGCGTGCTAGTGGTGGCCATCAGCAGCCGCAGCAGCAACAGTCGTACCAACCCCATATGGTAGCTGCTTGGCCAAATATACAATTTGAAGATGATGACTTTGCACTGGAAGAACAACATCACCATCGACAACAGCAGCCACACCATCACATGGACGTCCATGGCATTGGCGATGAGGGCGATGATGATGATGATTATATTCAGCCTGGTGGCATTGATGACGCTGAAACAGATGAAACCATAAATGGAGTTTATGGTCATACTAATAGTGACGATTTACCATACACACAAATGGTGTATTCCAATATGATTTATAAAAATCATGTGGACAACAAGTTGCGATCTAGCAGCAACAATAAACAGTCCACCCAGTACCAGCAACAGCAACACCATCAGCAGCAGTTGCTAATGAGGAGCCAGCCGTTGCATGACCTGTCACATAGCAATCAGTATCAGCAGCTGGTGGAGCGTAAACGCGCTGCGTTGCATAAACAACAACACCATCGAGCGCCCATTGCCACAACGACGACCACCGTCTCCCCTGTGCCCCTGAACAATGTCTACAGCTACCACATAGAATCGTATGAAAGTTTTGGGGCGATTTCATGTGTGGCCAGTAGTCCTATGGGTCAATCGCAGCCATGTTGGTACCACATACAACCGGCAGGTAAGTCCTTACGCATTCGCATGCTATCCTTTGTCATCTCTATAAACATCGCTGACGAACGGCTGTATAAATTTTTATGTTTAAAATTGAGCTGTGGAGGTTTTATGATTATGGGTGATTCTCATATGCTGTGGCTTTTCAGGGATGGAATGAAATTACGCAGATTTTTAATGAGAAATATTGATGGTTTTTGGATGACAAGAAACTAAATTGGTTTGGGATAGTGAGAAAGGGGGATACAGTTTGTGATATTTTTAACGTAGTTCATATAAAGCTTGAAATATAAGGATATAATAAAATTTTAATTTAAATCAAATGGAAATTATTACTGCAATAGAGTGAAGGCTTTAAATAGAAATAGTTAAGATCTCTACTCGTAAAAAATTATTAAAGTTTAAATTCAAGTTCTTAGTGAAATGATTGTTGCGCTCTAGCAGCAAAAATCAACAGCCGAACTATTACCAGCAGCAACTGCTGCTGATGACGGGTTTTTCAGGCAGGAACCAATACATAAATAAACAAATAATAGACTTAATACTTAATACCTTTTCTTTTAAAATTAAATAATCTTAGGTGTTAAATATGCCTCAAAAATTCAAAAGTTTATCTTTAGGATTAGCAACAGTTTTACTTATTGGTCATACGTATCGGATGCCAATCAATTAATATTATGCATACGCACCAGACACCGATTTGATTGAGAATGTTAGCAAAAAGCTGTTGACATAAAATTTATATCTAAGCTTTATTAAACTACCCCACATTTACTAAATATAAAAAGAATTGCCTAGTCTATAACTATTTATATTATACGAATGATGTGTGATACTTACCTAGAAGATTTTTTTTATTATACTCCACTTTTAAGAGTGAATTTGAAGTGCTCCCATAAGAATTTTATGAGACGACAATTTTCGCTTCCAGTGTTAAACAATATAATATTATACAAACAGGCAAATGTTCAACCAGACAATTGCTTAAATGACCAAGTGCCAAGTGTTATGGACTAAGAACTCGACAAATTACAAAATAAGAGGCGTAGCGTAAATATTCTCTTTGCAGAATTACGCATTTGGTATTTAAAAAAAATAATCACACCCACACATCTGTCGATCTTCACCGTATATTGTTTTTAATTAACGAACAAATTGTGGAAATGCATCAAAAACAAAAAAATTTTTTTTAGAGATGGTAAAATATGTTGTAGTTTTGTACATTTTTACGAAAAATATGTTGTTGTTCAGTGGAGCCAACTTTACTGCGGTTTTTACGTCGTTTAAAATCTTTTTGCGCAAGATTTATTGATTTTCCTCTGTTGACAATTCGATATTTTACGTTGTTTTTTGGGCTTGTTTGTTAACATATTGCTGAATAGTAAAAGTGATCAGAAAAGACCAACTTTTCAAGCTCGCCACCAATGTGCAAGCTTTTTAACACCTTTGCTCTTGCTAGGCGAACTGCCTTTTGTGCATGTGTCAACTCTTTAACTTTTTGTATTTTACAGGTCTCCAATCGAAGTTCAGTTTTTAATGCGCGTCCCATGTTATGAACGGACATATTGAAAAATTTCCCCATTTACAACGGTGCTATGTGGTAGATTACGTTGATTTCTGGCCTTGGAACCATTTCGGATGATACTGTTGTTTTTAGATGTTCATTTCCATTGCGTTTTTAATGCTACCAATATCATTGTAATGTGTAATGGCCCGATTCGAACACATTTTATTTACGCGTAAATGTTGTAGCTCATTGGCAATATAAAGCAATAACACTGTTACGTTTGAATTCCTTCTCCATAACTCCTTTTAACTGTGGTGTGAAATGGTATTTTCCCGTAGGATTGTAAATAACATAACAGACTGGCACGCTGTCTTTAGCCGTGTGGTTTTTGGCAACAGCGTGCAGTTGGTAACACTTTGAGCGCCTATGCCTGCAGAGAACGATTTATCGACCCATCGTCAAATAAATGGGTGTTGTGATGAGAAGCCGAAAAGGGGAGATAGTTATTCAATTACGAAATCCGACAATGCCGATAAAATGAATTTGTGATCTGACTTTTGTAGAAATATGGAATCAATTGATGGGGTTGAAGCGAGGGTTTAGGGGATCTAAAAACCTCTTGACTGCGTTATATAAAAACCTCCTACCAGCGGTAAATGCAATCTTATGGGGAATTGGTCAAAATACATTTGTGGAGACAAACGTTGTACATGTCAGCCAGAAAGATTCCATTATCTTGAGTAAAAATTTACGTTTTTTTAAGCATTTTGTAATGACTACTCCTACAATTAGGTGGATCTTATTATTATATTACTATATTTGATGACATAGTTCTTTCAAGTTTGTACTTACCGCCATCGTTTTCAGTTGGTGATATCATTTAAAAAGTCCTGAAAAATTTCATTTCGAGATGTACATTCAGTATTTGTATTGGTAGGTTCTTTCCTAAATGACCGATTTGCTAAGTATCGAACTTAAGCAATCCATTAGATATGTTTGTGTACAATTTCAGCCTTCCACGTAAAGCCTTCTATCATGCTTAAATTGATATTTATTTTATGGACGATGTAGGGCTTCAAATAAATGCATTAGCTGTTGCGAATGGAATATTAAATTTGCTATTCTCCCAATCTGTTCGGGATATAAAAATGCATAATATATTGACTAGCCATACATAATCTATTGGTCTGAAATTTTTTAAACAAATTAAGACCAAGATATAGACGCTGCTGCCTAAAGATCAATTTGATACCCATTCCAATAGCATTACCTGTGCTTTAAGCTTATTAACGTCCTCGTAAACAGACAAATGCATAACATTTCGGACATGTGATATTAACAAATCCTACACCTGCGCTATTTTCCTCTAAAAAAAAAAATCCTTAGGTGTGCCATCAGTGGTGATTAGCTATTTCTTTTTTGTAAATACGTCCCTACACAAAAGTTTATTTTCATATACGAGTACAAATATATGTGTGTGTAATTTATGTATATATTGCCCTAAGTAAATATAAATTTCAATTAATTTTTTATAACCTTCTTGTGTAAATGTTATTCCTGCTTTGTTACGAACTGTTATGGTGTTTGAACATTTCTTTTTGCTTCTCTCAGATCCTAACAAATAACGGGTAGCAGGAGTATGAAGGAACCAGGAAAGCAGAAAAAGGAACAAATCTCGTATATGCATCTGTAGCTGAAGGTCTGCGTGTAAATTATTATGTGCGTGTGTGTGTTTACACATATTGTTATTTAAATGTCCCAACAAAACCGAAACTGCAAAAAAGTTAATGCCAAAGGGTCTAGTTGTGCATAAGAAGAGGAAAAATGATAATTGCTGTCACCAGGATAAAACAGCAAAATGCTTCATTCCTTTTACAAGCACCCTAACGTACACATATATAAACGCACAATCACAAATAAATTTCTTATTAGCTCTAACCCAGTAGCACTAACGAGCTATAACTAATGTAAATATTGCTGTATTCACCTTTTTCCATTGTCCTGCATATATTCTTGTAAATGATTACTGAACATATGTTTATTTGACATTTTCGTATGGGAAAATTAAAAACTTGACTACGTTTATGACATTCACATTCTTTAAGAGCCTTTGTCTACAACTATGAAAGTAAATTGTGTTAATCCTATATTAAATTTAATCTTAGTATCATGGTCTCATAACAACACAAAATGTATGTAATCGGTCCAAGGATTAGTATGCACTGGAAAATTTTAGGAATTTATTACAATTTTAGAGACCTGAGTAAAAATAAATAGAAACCAATCATCCAATACAATGTATGTGTAGACTATATATATATACATATATATATATATATATATATATATATATATTTGTAATTCTATATGTCATATATTTTCTTACATGTAGGTTATGTTTATTTTAGTTTTTTTCTCTTGAAATACTTTTCTTTCAAACTACCTTTAGCTTAGGCAAATAGTTTTCATAGTTTTGTTGTGAAAACAAAGGTGGATATGCTGTATGCGAAATTTTGGAATGGAAAATGAAGAATATCTATATC